>VCCN01001484.1:4079278-4095608 GCA_006491835.1 Architeuthis dux | reverse complement strand
TAAAACTCAAGAACATGTTAAAACAAATAAAATCAACAAGTTTTATTGTTGTGAGAATGTAGAAGAATTGAATATCAACCAGAAAGCATAAAGGATATGGTCATATATACAAACAAGCAGAATAATATCATAGATAGTAATTTTGACATATTACAAGTAGTAATATTATAAGTAATAAAATGATAAATTCAATAGTCAGTTCATCCATTTCAATATTTACTAAGTTTAAAAGACAAAAGATAGATCTATTACAGAAGAAAAGGCCTGAAAATTTAGTACAGGGAATCTTTATTTGGCCCTAAAACTCATTTTTATGCACATTCCTTTGTTGATCATGGGGCAGGGTTACACTGTATACCTACTTCTCAATTTCCAGCCCCGAAATTAACAATTTTTTAAAAAATTACCCACGGGGCTTAGTGCCACGGAACCTCCAGCTGCTCAGGTTCACTTTGCTCATTCCTGATGGACTCCTCTGTGATCCCCTAGCATAAATACTAGATACAGCCTTACCATATACCTAGTTCCCAAATTTCCATCACTGTCATAGTGTAATTTATTTTCAGTTGGTTTTCTTTAAAATGTACTTAGCAAGTTCACAGGATAATTTCAAAACCATTTACAATTCAAATTAAAAAGTTGAATTAAAACAAAAAGATCCAAGTGCATATTTTCTAATGTTAAGTATTTCACATTTCTAACATGTATTATTATTTTGGGAGTTATAATGCTAATAGTAACTGCTTTTTATTTATATAAATATCAGAGGCAAAGTAGATTTTTCATAATTATTGTTGTTGATTTTATAGGCTTGGATCTTTGCTTTTATTGAATAACCTATCTATTAACTAGAGCATGTCTTTCCAAATGTACTAAATGGCAAATGTGGCAAGAAGACAGCAGGGTTGTAAATAACTGTTCTGGAGTGAAAGTGCCAGAGTGATAATCTTTGAGTGCTTGTGCGTGCAAATAAGATAACACAGATATGGATCACTGAGAGGGTAAAGTTCATATGAAACAGAGAGAAGGAGAGGGGTGAGTCTATAATACTAAAATATATATAAGAGAAGGCGTAAGAAAGAAAAAAAATACATATTTGATGTAGGTAAGAAACTTTCTGTGTATATGAATCTGTCAATCACACAATCACCTCTAAAATAGTCATTTTCATTAAATTTACATGTAAAATAATTAAGGAGATACTTCTGCTAGAAACAGACTGAAAGTGGGCCTATAGTGAACCAGACTGAGCAAAGACTACACACTGATTCAAGATGATCACAAGTAATTTTTTTAGAAAAAAAAATATACAGTTCTGGTTAATCACTCAATAGAAACCATCACATGACCAATGTCTTTTAGCAGCATGCTGTGTTGGGATGATCAATGAATAAGTTACTTTTCTCGCCTTTTGTGAGATCACTAAAAAGTCCGAATTTTTAAAAACAAGCATGAACACTGCCGGACACAAACTATGGGAAGAATTTAGCATAAACTTACATTGTAAATTGAATCACCCCCCACCATTCAACAAAAAAAAAAACAAAAAAAAACATGTTTTTTCTAGACATAATAAGGAGTAAATTTTTAGCCCTCTAGCTTTATTGGTGCAGACATACATACATAGCCAACCAGAACCAAAACTGAAGAAACCTATGTTGATAGTTTTGTTTGATTTCTAATATTAGGTTGATGCAAAAGTTTCCAGTTTTACTCAATGTTAGGGTAATTTTAAGTGTCTTTGAAGTTCTGTATTGCTTGTGCGTGCATACTCTTTAAGAATTGTTTGTGGAAAAATGATAATCTTACTTCATTTTGGCAAAAACTGAATATAAAATGCACATTCAACACTGTTTATTCTTCATGTTTAAATCTTGAAAAGAATCTCTGCAAAAGCTAGGCAATTGATCACTGAAGCTTATTGTAATAATGGTGCAAGCATGTCCCAGGAATGGTTTACAAAGTTGAAAAAAGGAGATTTTGATTTCAATGATAATTCTCCAGAAGTACTGAGAACTTGAAAACTGTTGAATTAGAAGAACTTTTTAAGGAAGATATGCAGCACAAACAACATGGCATCTTGGAGAAAAATTAGGAGTTGAATTAGTCAACTGTAGTACATTACAAGCCTTAGGAAAAATTGAAAAGCTAGCAGAATGGGTTCAACATGAACTTAAGGAAAAGTGCTCAATACAGAAAAATGTCAGTTTTGGACACTATGAAGTCAACCAGTTATTTTGCAGAATGACAATGCTTGACCTCGTGTTCTTCTAATAATTTAGCAGATCAAAACTGGAATTGTTCTTTTATAATGGTGTAAACAATTTAGTTGAAAGGTGGACTAAGGCCATAGAAAGTTATGGAAATTCTTTGATGACTGAATAATGATACAATGAATTTATATAAAAGATTTTATCAAAAGAAATGCTGAAAACGTTTTGCATTTTATATTTCTAACAAGAAAAAAAGGTTTCTTAAACTGATTTTTCATATCTTTTTGGCTATCAAGTAAATTTCTGAGAAGCCTTCTCTACCTGCTTCAAGATTTGAACATTTGTGGTTTTTAGTCTAAAAGCATAACCACTGAGCTATAATTTAAAGATCTTAACAGACCAGTCTAAATGTTTTCTGAAGTTCTGAGCTGAGTTATTGTCACTATTCCATAAGTTATCCAAAATATTATCCTAGTTCAAATAATTCATGTCTTAGTGACAATATACCAAGTTGTTTTTCCTTAAAAAAAATCAAACAGACTTTCAATGGAATATGGTCAAGTTGGAAGTGGGCCAAATTGCTAAATATGAAAATAACTATTGTCTTGTTTAAATCTGTGGCCTTCTGTTAGTTTCCCCTCTGGCAAAACAAAGTGTATGTGTGTCCTGTGCACTAGAAAAGGGAATTGGGACTTGGTATCAACATTTATAAGGTAATTCAAGTATAAACAGACAGAATTATCTTTACACCAATATGTCTAGTTAAAGAGCTAACATCTTTATCATCACAGCAATGATATAGGCCTCCTTGTAATAGCAGATGTAAATGTTGCTGATTTTTTACAGGTCCTGTTTTTGCACATATGTGTGTATCTTAAGTTTTCCCCTCTTCTTCCCAAAACCTGTTTTACTTCCTTCATCTTCTTATTTCTTCTGTCCATTCCAGTCATCAAGTCTTCAAACTTAACTGATTTCCCGTTTTCCAATTCATTGTAAAATCAGTTAATCTAACATCTGTCATCTTTTGTTACTAATAATCTTTGGCAAATACTATGTGAGTGCTTACTTCTATGCATGTATGCATTTTTTGATTACTTAAATGTTTTTGCATAAATATGGAATCTTAGTATTACTTTGGGTGCAGTTTGTCATTTTCTCTGAAAATGTCAAATTTTTACTAGGAGATTATCTCTAGAGAGAGAACAGTAACTCCTCAAAACTTATTTGTGCATAATCAGTCTTTGACAAACAATTAAGCCATGAATTATTTTGTTGATAATTTGATATCCCCAAAACAATATGGATAGAAGTGACTGCTTTTATATAGCAAAATAAGAAAATAGACATAATCCAAATGGAACAAATGCTATAGCAAGTAAGTGAATAGAATTACAAAGCTTTTCTCAAAATCTTTTAATTTAAAAGATTCCCCTAGGTCCATTGAGTATGTATGCCAGATTTGGTTGAGCTGCACCAATGTTTAAAGTGGACAGTTGTTTTATATAATATAATAAATAATAGAATGTATATTGAACGGAAAATAAGGATTTAGTTTAGCATTATAGTTACATTGTTAATAGAACCCCACCTCTAAAACCCTTTTAAAATATTTTCTCAAAACTTTACTTGAAAACATTCCCCTAGGTCCATTGAGTATGCATGACAAATTTGGTTGAGCTGTGCCAATGTTTAGGCTGGGGATACAGTGACAAACAGAGCCAGTTGTTTTATATAATAGAATAGAAAGAGGCATAGTCATATCAATTAACATAAAAGGAATTAATTACTTGTCCCCTCTGTTCCCTAGGTGGGGCAGAGGGAAGTAGTAAATAAACCATAATTTGTATCCAGCTTGTAATCTATTCTTCACTCAATTATATCTCTTTATGCTATTTTTAGATGCCACAGACATCATCTCTTTTTGTTAACTTTTACAGACTCACTATCTTTATGGTTTCAGAAATGTGTACATACAGAGCACAAAATAATGGTTTTCATATGGAATCATGTCTGGAACTATTAATGGGACAAAGCTAAATATTAAAAGGCATTTGCTATAACGTTAACAATATCATAGTTCTAGATTCTCTATAAAAGATGTAATGGGATTGTTTATTGCCTTGGTAACAAACAGATCTATCCTGTTGTGGGTTGGGATGGACAGAAGGCAGCATAAAAGAAAGATCCGCCTTCAACCTCATGATCTATTTTTGGTAAAGCCTTCCTTATTTTTACAGTATGGCATTGTTGTTCCTCTCCAGGGCTGTGGATTTGTTTCTGAAACACTTTTCAGATAAGTACTTTCTAAAAGGTGGACATTTTGGCCTGAGCAAGTTGTTGGATAGGGTGGAAAAGATGAATGTCTGCTTCTGGAAATAATGAACAAGTGCATGTGTGAAAGGGTGGAGGGTGGGGTGATTTTGTCTGTAAACTAAAATAAAAGTCTGCATTTGTGTATAATGTCTGTATTCATTTTGTTTCAGAGTGGATCCCTGTATACACATTGAAACATTTGTGTGTACTTAGAATAGTATTTATTCATGTCGCTATAAAACATATAAATAGAAATTTGTAGATATAAGGATATGTTTTGCATATTTGTAAGTGTTTGCATATGTTTTTGTGGGTACTTGTCTAAATATATGGCTGTTTTTATTCATATATGTGTATATAATATCTTGTGGTCTCTAAATGCCCCTGTTGACAATGTCCTAACAATATTTTTTCCAAATATATTAATATTATCATCAACTGTGTTTCTAAGAAAATTATAATTACTATCACCATGATCATAATTCCCTGCTTTCATTTTGTTTTTGTTAACTATTCTTTCATAAATACTCAAAATATTAACCATTTTTGTTTCACTTATGTTGGCATATTGTTTTGTGTAAATGTTTCTAAGTGCATGTGTGTGTGTGCGACTACTAGGATGTATTTATAAGGATGAATATATAGATATAGCCATCAACATATTTGCATGTTGGTGTAAACATTTAATTTCTCAGTTATTAATAAGCTTAGTCTGGCACAAGGGCACAAGTAAAGGTCACACAGTAGGAATGATCTGCAACACTAGGTTCTTAACCATTACACAAGTTGCTGTCATTTTTTATAACTTTTGTGTATGCCAGAGAATATCTAAATATTTCTCATATTCCTCTTAGTTACCAGTCTTCACTATGTTTATATTTTGAATCCCTTAAACATTTCTTTGAATACAGGCAGTGATGGAGATGGGTTTTGGGAACTAGCTATATGGTAATGTCTCCATTAGTAGAAATTGAACATACAGAAAGCCCTGGAAATTGAGAAGTAGCTATATGATGTACCCCCCCCCCATTCCTGAACACCTTGATTAGTGCGGTTAATTTGTTCCAACATTTTCTGTACTGTTCATGTTCTTATTATAATTTAATGTGTTTTTTTTTCCAGCTTATATTTAGTTACATTAATCTGTACAGCAATATCTTAACTGTACTATACCAAAAGCCACATTAGTCTACGTATTTCTGTATTTAATAATCTATTTTCCCCCCGAGTTGAACATTAATTTCTTTCAGGTTCACTTTACTTTGACCATAGAGACACTTGTGTTTTTTAGTTTTCATATACACTGTAGCCTCATGTTACATATGTGAATAAGCACAATAAATAAACAAATATTTCCCTCTTTCTGCCTTAAGGATTCATAAAAATAGCTAAAATGATAACGAAAGAAGACATCTGGAAGAGATATATCCCAATTATTCTCGCTCTCTCTATCTCCCTCTCCAATGGTTTCACAATATTAGTTTATGGATGGTTAGGTAGCTATGCAGAAATCTCTTAAGCCATTACATTCATGGGTCCCTTTTAATATTTGTTTATAATTACATAATATTCATTCCTTTTTTTATTTCAGAGATTATAATATTGACCAAAATAAATTTCATGATAAAAATTTGGTCGTTTTGCAATTTCTGCGAGATTGCAGGGCAACTTTCTAAATTTTTTCTTATGTTTTTAGTCTTTCAAGAAAATTGAATTTCATTTTAAAATTAGTTTGGTGATAAAAGTAGAATTGCAAATAGAAAATGTACTCCTTTGGCAGCTACATTTATATTATAAAAATACCTTATTTTTGATAACTTTGAGGATTTTTTTTAGTTGTAGAATAATAAATTAACTAATATCAGTTTCTACCATACTACAAAAAAGACATTTTCTCTTTCAGATAGTTTCTGAAACTGGTACACATACTGAAAATAAATTTCTCATAAAAAATGTGATTCTATATTGTAAAAAGAGCTTTGTTTCTATAAACCTTTTGAGATCAGTGAAGTTAATTTTAAGATCACTGTACCTAAAAATGGTATTTTTTGTGGAGAAAAGATTGCTTTTCAAATAAATAATCTGGTGATTAGATCTGTTATTCTGATCATGCTTATATGATGCTAAAACTTGGTAGATATCTTCATAGGATGTTAATTTGTATCCCTATCTTATACATCAATTAAGCAATTAATGCTGCTTAGATAAACAGAGATAATCCTTCCTTTTTATTTTTTATCTCTGGAAAATATGGGCCATGGTAGCTCAGCCAAGTGTCAGTATTTTAGCAAATGGTGCTCTAGTAGATAAGATAGGATTTGAACCCAAGACCTTAGTGTTTCCTGCCAGTATGCTTATCAGTCAGTCTGATTTTTTTTTTAAATTTAAGAAGAGCGATTATAACTTGGTTCTCAGCTTTTGGGTTTTGTGGAATATAGATTCAATGTGGAGTTATACATGAAAGGATGGTTTAAAATGAACCTATGGACACAAACATGTGGCATACTTTTAGATATATTTATTTTAGAACATACTTTATATAAAGTAGAATAACATTTCAAAATATTGGCTAAATTATCACATTTGAGCCAATATTGTGTGTCCAAACTGGATATTGGTTGGAATGGTCCTCTGTTCTTTTAAGAAAAACTTGAGATATCTTTATAGGATGAATGTTTTATGCAGTTACATTTTGTTAAGTTAGCATTTTTTTTTACTCTAGGATGTGTTATGTAAACATTTACATTATATATCTTTTCCTAGAGTTTGTGAGAATATAAAAAACACAAAAATAAAAATATTATTGATTTAAATATATCTTCACTACAAAATATGCTTGTGTGTACACAGTTGCCTCTGATGCACCGATTATCCCTAACAAAACTTATTTATGCATTACACACATTTCTCAACTATATCAAATTTCATTGATAAAATTGAAGTGTTGGATCTGGGAAGTGTGTAAAAGTCATGGAAGGTGCAGGATGTGCAAATAGGGCAGTCTGCCTGAAATGCAATTTGGGTTCTATACTTGTTTCTCTTACACCTCATTTCCATGATAAAAGAAATGTAAAGTATATTTATGCAGTTTAAAACATTTCTAGGTTAAGAGACCCTGAGCAAAAATATCTTCAGAAATATCAGAGAAAGTTTATAGTTGCACATATTATAATAAAAAATATATATGCCTTCATATATTTCACCTAATTTTATATTTTAGTTAATTCCAAGGATGTGTAACACTGTAAAGCCTTTAGCTTGTATTGCTGTGGATTGGAGAATATCCAAAAGTATTTAATTTGTTTAATGACTGGAATCAGCCGCTCAGATACATAACACGTTTATGACTAAAAATAGTATAAAAGTTCCATAACATCACAAGTAAATACTGGATTTTATGGCTGCATTATTTCGCTTGCAATTGAAGCAAGCAGCTTAGCTTACTTTATTATAACACAATGTGCATACTGATGCACACACAGTCAGGTAGGACTAATTAGACACACATTTACACTGCAATATGTCATCAGTGTATGGGAAAAGAAATGTTGAATTCAAACTTTTATGACAATGAGAAGTGGGTCATCAGATTGGAGGGAGTAAAAGGCAAATATTGTGCAACTGTTTCCAATCTATCTTGTCAACTTTTAAGCAGCCTTAATATTCAAATTAAGGCAACTCTGAAATAGTACAGAACAGTATTGGAATGGTTTTATCTGCTTGACTGTCATCAGTATCAGCCTTATTCCCAGTGGCGTGGCAAGGGTTGGCAGTCCCCCCCCCCCAAGACTGCACATTGATTAGCAGACATTAAAGGCCAGAGGAAATTCTTGTGCCCTTCCACACCTGTGTTAACCCTTTAGGCACCAAATATCTTGACTTCTTTTCTGAACTAATTAAATATGTACATTTTTCTGATGATGATATTTAGTATACTAATAGATATTTACATATGGGAGCATCCAATGAGAATTGTACTCGAACAATGGTTTGTGAGAATAGTTTGCTAACCACTACACCATGGTGGGTGATTCACTATTGTGGTTTTGTACCAGACTTAGATAAGCTTAGTAAATACTTACTCATGTACATTTCTTTTTACTTTTAGTGAAAACACATACATGGAAATCTGGAATATCAACTCAGTGAAATCCATCATCATTATAATCAAAATAACAACAACAACAAATAAAGCAACAGATCTGAAACCATTGAAATCTCCCATAAAAGCCCTAGATATATATCCTGAACATCCTGTTAGCCCATACAGAGAAACTTTGATTATCCAAACATCAATTATACGAATTTTGGATTATCTGAACAAGATTTCAAGGTCCCGTAATTGTGTTCAGTATGGCTTTCTTTATAATCAGATCAGTTATCAGAACAATCGATTATCCAAACAAAATATTTCCTGCCTGTTCAGATAATCGAGGTTTCTCTGTATTATGTTTTCCATTTCTAGTGTTATACCACATTCAAGTTTTGATTATCATTGATAGACATGCAATGAATTCACATGAACTGGTTTTTACAGAATCTTTGTTATAATGGTTGGATGATACATTTTCTAAGTCTGGTTGCACCTGTCATATATGGCCAGGTATTTCCAATGTCTAGGCCTTGCAGTGTGTTTGTATTTTAGGATATCATAGGTACATATATACCTGTTCTACCCATGGAAATAGCCAGGCTTCTTAAATGGTAACATTGCTGTCTGTAGAGAGAGGATGTTTACATTTTGTCTTTCTTAACACATGTGAATGTTTTTCTTTAAGTCAGGGACAAGTTCTGTTCTAGTTTTTCTTCCTTCTGTTGTTTTTTTATGCTATTTTTCAACAGTGAGGAAATATAACAATTTTGTGTGTGTGTTTTGTTTTATATGATTTTTATATATTATTAATCTTCTTTTAGTTATTTTTCCTTATCCAACTTTGGCATAGCTATTAATAAAATACAAATTGAAAACGAACAGATGTATAAAGAAATGTAATCAAGAGAGCTGTTTATTCAATTTATTATATCTTTCTGTTCTCTTTCTTGAAGACGGTTCCTCTTTCAATCATTTATTGCACTTATTGTGTATTCAAATTTTAGAAATAAGCAAAAAGTCTTACCAACTACACATTACCAACTACACATTTGAAGACCTACTTTCTTTGTGAAGAGATAGCCTTATCATTAACGAAGCACCTCAGTGGTATACTAAGTTCTTCGGGGCACTGGAATTAACAAAAGTAGATTAAACAGTGGTCTTGTGGTTCAAAATAAAGATTTATTTAAAAAGCACTTACAAGGTTACCAAATTTGAGTTAGATCATTTTGAACAAGATGCAATGATATTTTTATCACAATGTTTTGGTGAGTGGACTAACAAAATTGATAAAGCTGGTTTGAAAGAGAAAAAAAAAAAAAAAAGAAAAAAAAAATTATATTTAATAAGCAGCGCCTTAGAAATTAAAGTTAAATGGTCTATTATAACTTTATAGTCAGTTTATATCCAATCAGTTCACAAATATTCAGATATGAATAATAGTTTTTGAAAAAAATGGGCAAATGAAATAAATGGGGAAAAAAAAAAAATGTAAGTATCAATATATTTTTTCAATTTAACTAAAGAAATGAAGTAAAAATATTTTAGAATATCTTTTATTTTAATTAAGTAATGAAAGTTGCAGTTGCAGTGTAATCTACCTGTTTAATTCATTTGTTACAAACACTACTCTGAGACCAGTTATGTTGTAATGCTAATACAAATCTATTCATGTAGGGTTAGATCTTATGGAGATGTGGTGTCATTTCATGCACAAAGCTGACCATCACAGAGTAAGAAGATCTGAACTTTGTAAATCCAAAACCCTCTGTTGAAAATCTATATCTCCCATATATGTAAATACTTTGTTTCCTTCTTCCCTTTTGCCCACTGCTGTTAAATTCTCCTAAATAGATTGGATGAGATATTAAACACCACCATATCCCATCCCCAGGCAACTCACAGGGATTATAAAATACTCCTGTTAGGGTTAGTCTGCTGAATGGTACAAATGGGAAAAGAGTTTAGCCTGATTTTGTTGGGAAGATGTTGGGGAGGATGTGCTTCCTATCAGTTGTAGTAGAGGTGGTGGAGATTGGTATTTTTAATTGGGGAGCTGATTAGTAGGGGTTATTTATCTTGGCTGTTAGAAAGTAAATCTTCACTTCTATTGATCATATTAATCACTATAGCTACATTTTTTTTTAAGTTGGTGGATTTACTTTTCATGCATACTAAAAACAAAGAATGACCTTGCATAAATGTTTTCTATGGTGTGGCTGTAATCATTAAACTACAAATCCAGGTGTTTGGTTTGATCAGTATTCTAAAAAAAAAAAAAAAAAAAGTACAGAAACTGAAAAGTTGGTACTATCGAAAAATTCTATTAGCAAGCCCAGTGTGGAGATTAAAACCAGGGCCTATGAAAGGGGGTGCAGCTGGTGCATCACAGCGGGGCCCAGGAGGAGAGTTTCTTGTATAGAGCTATGTATCGAAACTTCAATCGATACAATATGTCCATTAATAAAATAGGTTGAATCTATCGTTTACTGGTGAGCGAATATAGTATGGCGTGCTAAAAGAGTTATAGCAGATGAAACAGAATGGCTAAAGGATGAAGGTGCACAGAGTGTGGGGGTGGAGAGCTTTGCACTGCCTTATAAAATTCTTCTCGGACGCCCTGATTAAAAACCATATTGGTGTCAATACTCAAACTCCACAGAACTTTGTCATAATAAGAACACCACAACCGATTTGTGATACCTCATAATTCAACGTTGTTTACAAGATCACATTCAGGGGAGAAAGAAAAGAATAAAAAGTCAAACACTGAGTCATTCCATATGAAATCACCCAGGTCACCCTTTCAGATTCCACTTAAAAAAAAAAAAAAAAAAAATTCCCCCCCCCCCCAGGTGCTTCTGTATAGAGAAATCCAAAATATTAGGTCTTATTAGTTTTGAAATTAAAAATTTTTGAAATTTTACTCAGTTTTATGCATTTTGCCGAACAAGCCTTTCCATCCAACCTCCAACATTTATAGCTCCTTTGATAGGGCATGTACAGCTTTGAAACTACAGCTAACGTTTTCTGTAGAATTCAAAAATGTAATCAGATCAGGCGCATCTTATGTACTTTTCTGCCTACAAAGCTCTGAAAAGGGCCGAAAATCCAAAACGTAAAAAGATGACACCCACTTTGAGAGCTTCTCACTCAAACAGTATGCAAGATGAAGCACTCAGTTTTTCCCTGTCATTTATAACATATTAGGTCTTGTGTATGCAGTAACCATATTTATTACTGTTATCTCAGCCCGACCAAGAAGGGAATGACCTAGAAACAAATTTTTTAAAAAGCACAAGGATCCTGCAAATTTACAATATAAAAAGAACACTCTTTCCAGCTACAATGAGAAAATAACGCTCAGATTTTTGGAAGTGGGTCGAACCGAAAACTGACATGGTTTCAAGCCGAGGACTTTTCAGCACCCTTCGTTTGCATTAAAAAAAGCATAACTCCACAACGAAGCTCAGCAACAATACAACATTTTTGTCAGATCATCTTCAGATACATAATACTTGGTAAAAATATGAATGTGTTGGTTAACTGCCTACATGGTCAAATGAGGACATGGAAATAGGTAATTTTGAGGACATTCAAAATCGAGCACATTTCAAACGATCATTCTGACTTCCTATAACAGTAATAAATATGGTTACTGCATACACATGACCTAATATGTTATAAATGACAGGAAAAAACTGAGTGTTTCATCTTGCATACTGTTTCAGTGAGAAGCTCTCAAGGTGGGTTTTTGATTTTCAGCCATTTTCAAAGCTTTGTAGGAGGAAAAGTACATAAGATACACCTGATCTGATTTTTTTTTTTTTTTTGCAGAATTCAAAATATAAAGTTAGCCCTAGTCACAAAGTTTCAAAGCTGTACATGCCATATGAGAGGAGCTTTGACAAAAAGGCTTGTTCGGCAAAATGCATAAAATTGAGTAAAAGTTTCAAAAAGTTTTAATTTCAAAACTCTTAGAGATACAGACATAATATTTCGGATTTCTCTATAAATTTGGTATAGGAGCACCTTTGATTTTTTTCAGGGGAATCTGAGATGGGTGACCTGGGGAAAGTTCCTAAAATTGGGTGATTTGATATGAAATAACTCCACTACCATCTCTCTCTAGAGTGAGTTCATAGTTGCAGACATGAAACCACCAAATAAAAGGGATAAGAAAAAAAAACAAAGGAAAAATAAGAAAAATGTAAACTTGAACGATTTGACAGATATGGTACTACTACCGTAATTGAGTTCTCAGTGGAACTGAACAAATCAGTAAGAAATACTATGACAATAGAATATGGCTAACTGACAGTCCAGACAGACATTCACATTAAGAATGCAAGAGACCTGATCAGCCAAAATGTGTTAAAATGATAAAGATGAGATCGTTAAAAAAAAAAAAATTGAATAGTCTCAAAATCTTAAATGAAAATTTGATATATATTTTAGATTAGTATGAGTTATATATTTTATCTATTGCATATTACAATGGTAAAATAGAGAGATGGTAACTCTGAACAGATTTTAAGACAGAAGAAAGGTGTATAGGTGTCCATCAGTTAACGACCAGGTTCCGTTCCAACGACCAGATTGCTAAACAAAATAGTTGGGTAAATGAAAGCCTTGTTTTTGCACTTAAAAATCGAACCTTCATCCCTCTTCTTAATCTTTTTCAATTCAATTTTTTAAAGATTTTTGCTAATACGGCAAGGGTCCATTTTTGGCATTTTTAAACCTCTACTACTATCCTCATCTTATCTTTTCCAGAAAAGGAAATTCTTTGGTCATGTATTTCCGTTTAATCTTTTTCAATTTTGATCAGTTGTGATCGGAAATGCAGTTGGTCGATAAATGAGAAGGTCATTAACCAGGGGACACCTGTAGTCAATCTTAATGACTGTTACATGTCTGTTGCCATTGGCCTGTACAAATTCTATGCTTGCTCATACATTAGATGAGGTTGCCATGTGAAATATGCATTTGTATTGTTTACAAAAACTATTCACACTTGGTATGTGTTGACGAAAAGTGAGGTTTGTTTACTGTATGTAAATCTGTAAAGTGTAAAGTTTTAGAGCAAAATACAAAGTGACCTTAGGTATTTTGTTTCTTACTTGTGAGTAAACAAGCATGTTTCTTTTTAATTCTTCACTGTAGTTGACTTCTTACCCAGATTTTTATGCTTTAAATTAAATTTTTATTTTCTTTGACTGTGTAAAAAAAAAAAAAGGAGAGAGGAAAAACAGGAATCTAGGTTACTGCTGTATTTATTTATCATTGCATGCAAACAGTCACTTTTTTAATTTCTGATCTAAAATAGTTTTGCTCTGTAATTCTTACATTCTATTGAGTTGAGTTTCTACACTTTGTATTTCTTTTTAAATAAAAGCAACAAAGTTTTTGTGGAATTTTTACAATCTTGAAAATCTCTGTTGTCTTATCTTCACTAAGATTTAATCATGCGGTCATATAACAAAATGCATGTTCTGGAGTTTCCCTTTCAAGACTAACTTATTAAACTGCTTAAATGCCCAAATTAAAATGTCACCATAGACATCTAAAAGAGATCTATGGGACATATATATCCCAAGGTTTCTATGATATATATGTCCCATAAGTCTGCAAAGGGTTATGGTATAATTTAATAAATATAACTATAATTTTACAGGTTTCCCTACCTTGACAAAATTTGTTTGCATGGATGTTTGTATATTTGCATTTTTTAATTCTGAAGAGAATATTAATGTCATCAAAAGTTATAAAAATGTGTACAGAATTAAAAACAAACAATAGTACCGTACATAGAATTCCATAAGATATTCAACAAACATAAGTTTGTTGAATATCTTATGAAATTCTACTCTTCTACTAGTAAGATTGTTGAAGACCGTATAGCTGCAAATTTGAAATATCCTGCAGCATAACTTAACTATTGTAAGCTTACAAAATACTGAAGACTTGACTAATTTTGTAAAATAATTTAGGACATTTTTTTTGATGAAATTTCTTCTGGTACTAAGATCGACTGGACATAAGTCAAATTTGAATTCTGTGCCTTGATAGATTTTCAGAATGTTCTTGTCTGAATTTTGTGAGACGAGGTGTTTTAATCATTGTATATGGTTGGTTTGGGATAATTATGGAATTCCAGAACACAACAAACAAGGAAGGCCAAAGTATTGTGAAAAATAACAAACAAAAAGGACAAGATTAGTCCAAACCAACCACATAGAAAGATTTTCAAAATGTTTACAGCATTGATAGTTCACCAACCATTAAGTGTTGCTGCCATTCAACATGTTTCAAGCTGTTGATTCAATTTTTTATTGAGATTATCAATGAAGATTCCCCAACCAAATCTTTTCAAGTAATATAGAAGTGTTAGCCACTTTGTTACTGCAAAAACTTGACAAATATTTCACATACAATTTTATTTTTGGTACATGCAGTAAGATGCATTGATCTTTTCTTCTTAGAGAATATTCAAGAAACAAATATTAATGCAAAATATGAAGTTATAATATTATAAATTACTGGTCCAAGCAAAGCGAAGTTAGCTATTGATGAAGATTTCTGTACAATTTTTCAATTCTTCACATCGTTGTTTAATGGAAACTTTTTTTGTTTATTCGTTCAAGACGTTCCCATGTCATTGGTATCAGAAATAAAACATCAAATGATTTCAAGTGAGACAATGCTACAAATGTTATTCCTCAACTAGAATTTTCAGATTTACCCAAATTGATGACAGCTCTTTATAGTGTTAATCCTTGGCTTTTGTGGATTGTCATTGCCCAGCACAAAAAAATCTCTTCAATACGGGAAACTTATTGTCTGAGAGTAAGAGAGAGATTGATCTCACTCTCTCCATACTAAATTTCAATCATCAGCAACAGCTGTTGCTGATTGAAACAAAACTGTGATCTCAAGCTAAAAAAGTGTATATCTTTTGATCATCATCTTCGTCATCATGGTTGGACCTCAATTTTTCAACCTCATTTGTCGCAAAACCAGCCATAGACTGGCACTTTGTTCACAATTATTTTAAATTATGATAGACAAAGGTTTAATGTGTCCTGTGAATGTAAATTCTACTCTTCACACCTGATTTAATAAAGTCTGAAATAATTTATCAAGTAAGATTATTTTGAATCTTACATAAATTGATGAAGTGAATGTGGTCATTTTGATTTTAAATACTGTATGTTTGTAGAGGATTTAATAGCATGGTTAGACACCATGTTCAGTGGGAATATTTGTCCGGTTTCTCATTTCTGAATATTGATTTCTGTCTCTCTTAAGATGGTTAAGCAATATAAATTCCACAACACTTCATGGCAGACTGTTCCACTCTTTCACACACTGCAGAATAATAAATTGCTTTAAATGTCATGTATAATTTCAGGCTATAATGGATTTAAAGGTCGGGCTTAAGTATAATGTTAACTTTTATTTAATGTAAATAGTTAATCTATAGTTATTTTCAAAGATAAAACAATTAGCAATTATAGCTTAATATTTACTGTTATCTAACATTTGATTTTGTTTTATATGAATTTCATCCGTGTCTTTTCTTTCTTCATTTTTAGAAATACCAGTCTAAATCAGTGTTTTCTAAGCTTTTTTGGACTACTGCTAACTTTTAGAGTATATATTTCATCATCACCCATGTCTTCCAACACTCCCCTACAGCCCCTTGCCA
>VCCN01001484.1:4049780-4063684 GCA_006491835.1 Architeuthis dux | reverse complement strand
AAAAAAAAAAAAAAAAAAAAAAAAGCACTTTTCTCTTCCAATGTATCATTCAAACTAGCCAACTGCTCACTGTAGCATTGCACAGTAACAGTTTGTTTAAGTTCCAGAAGTTCATAATTGAGAATCCTCTTTGAATCCCACCCAACACAGAACTTTTTCTACAGTAGATTCCATTTAGGTTGAAGGCTATTTCTTCATTTGGGATTCTCATAATGAATCCCTTCTTCATTGCCAGTGACTATCTTTGTCTAAAAAATGACCTTTTTTTCCATGTTGAGTAAGAAGAGAAAGACTCTTCTTCAGTGTTCAAAGATACTGACTGATGTTTGTTTCAAGAAGTTCATGTGGAACCCATTTTGTGAGCTTCTGAATGTTTTCCTAAGACTTGTAAACAATGTACTACATTTGATTGCACACAATAAAGAGCTGAGTAAACTTCAAAGACACTTCTAAGATGTATGTGACATAGAGCAAAAGATGGTGCTGGGGACTTTTGTATTGACCTAGTACTTAAAAAAATGTACAATATTAAACTATACCAATATCAACACTTATTTGGATAGCTTTGAAGTGATGGCTTAGAAAATAAAATTTTAACTGGAAACCACAACACCCCTTAATGGTGTTGGGTTGATAAAAGCTATAATAAAAAAAATCACAGAAATTAAAGCATTTATTAATAAATTATCTATATATTTTATTATTTAATATCTTCCAGTACATAAGTAACATTTTTCTATGAAATCTTATCCATAGATTTATTGAGAGATTTTCACAAGAGCTTTTCGGAACAAACTGAAATTAATAAAATTTAAGATGTAGATAAACATGGCTTAACTATTATACTGAGAAAAGGTATCTTACTTTGAGCTCAATGAGAACTTGCAGTGGGTTAATCTTGCAAGACATTGCTTGGTAAGTCCCACATATAAATATGCCTGTGTACCAAAGTCAGCACATGCCTTCTTATCTAAAGCCAGTCAAAGTCAAATATCATAACAAAGAATTTTGTTCAGCACTAGTAAAAGAGTCAAACAAACAGGTGTCACTTTCCTCCACATACTTATCAGTTTATATAAGTTTAATTAACTTATATTAAATGTGGTTAAGATAAAACAAAATTAGCTAACTATGTTTATCATCTGAAAAGCAAATTTAGCAAAGGCAACAAGGCTGGTATTCAATAATCTAATATCTTATTTATGATAAAATAATATGATTTAATTATCTCTCTCATATACGTTCATTACGATTTTTCAAACTGACTTGGAAAAGTACACAACCAGGGTTTTTTTATTATGCCACCCTGTCTTTTTTTAGAATGGAATTTTTTCCTTCCTCAGCAATAATACCATTCAGCATGGTTCTAGTGACGCAGTTGTCACTGGCCGTGCTCGTCCGGGTTTCTTTCTTTCATAACATATATATCGCTCTGCCCACCTTAAGGATTATTTCTTCTTTATACAGGTATTGAGCACTCTTTACGGACATCGTCACTAGATACATTCAATCTACGGATTTATATTCTGAAATATTTTTCCTTTTCATTTAAATCAATGGTAAGCATTGCTATAAAACCTATACTTTTATTAATTACATTCAACTCCCTTTTCTTGAACTTTATATTATTTCTTAATATCTTTTAAAAATTATTTTTTTCAGTTACAAATCTAAAACGTAGCACTGTTGTTAGTCTATCAAAGTACAGGTCAGTTCCATGATGATTATCAGTAGTATTATTATCAGTATTATTATTAGTAGTAGTAGTACTGGTACTGCGCTCAGGAAGTAAATAGAGGAAATGAATTTCCTCATTTCACAAAGAAACAACTCCTTCTAATTTCAGGAATAGCAATGAAAAGATTAAAGTTCTACATAAAAGGTTATTTACAGCTACAACTTCCTTATAAGCCACTCAAGCAAAGATGCTGTGACACTGAGGACAAAGCTCCCTAACAATAGGTATTTTACACGTGTATTTATGTGGGTGTGATAATATCTATACTCTATGTGTAAGTGTGCATGTGTATATGCTGTTACATATGTAAAGCTATAATAATAGCTATTTTCATATATGTGTGTAGTTATATGACATACAGAACTGAGTGAATGATCCTGAATAAGTGTGTGCCAAGTGCTGTAAGAAAGGGTAGAAGAGATTTGGGTTTTCTAGGTCATTATTAATGGGGGAAAGAACACATGTAGAACTCATTTCTCTGATTCCTATAAGAAGTAACACATACAGATACATACTAGAATTTATAAGCTCTCTGCAAAGGCAGTCGTTAACTCTTTTTGAAAATAAGCAAACTTACTAGTCGAGGCTTTTTGATGGCCCATTCACTTTAAGACTTAACCTTGTCAATTCCACAACTCCTTCCAATTGCTATGCTCATGTATACACTTATGAATATATATTAATATATTTATATGCATAATAATTTATACTCACAGAAAATCCTCATAAGAAATGTATATATGATAAATATCTATCTCTGCAAATACACCTGTGTAGAAATACATTGTGAATATGCAAAGTTTTATGAAAAAAAAATCGTTTTAAACTAAATATGGTTACACACAGAAATTTACTTATTTACACAAATAAAAAATAAATATAAACTAGCATTCCAAGGGAAATTATGAATCACTGCCACCTATATAAGCTGTGTTGGGGGTGATCAATTAAAATGTTGGAAAAAGGGATGATCAATGAATAAGTTACTTCTCTCATATGTGATCACTAAAAAAACATCTCAACTTAAAAAAAAACAAGCGGGCACAAACTAGTGACCAATTTAGCACAAATTGGTGTCTAAAAACCTATTTTCAAAGAACAAGAAAAACATTTTCCCTACTCCTTCAAGGTGAGTGGGTGTGCAAAATTTCAAGTTTCTATGAACAGTTAGGGCTGGGCAAAATCTGGATCACATGAATAACTTAAACCCAGCAACAGTGTTTAAACAAGTCTGTTGTGGGTAGCAGTGATTAACAATAAAGTATGTCTGCTAACTAATGACAGTCAATTGAAATATGATTTTAAGAGCTATTAATAACAATTTTTACAAAAAGATAACAAATTAAATGTGTAATCATAAAATAGACAAAAACAATATCAACAAAGACTACATGTCAAGTGTTTCTTTGTGCATAATACATCAAGAAAATAAAGCCTGTATATATCAAAAGCTTAAACAATGTATGTTTATAGTCCTATGTTACTACTCACATATTCACAATGAAAGGTGATAAGAAAAAAAGTATTGCTTTACTGGCACATTTACAACACCAAACTTAATTTCCTGTTGACAGAACAAAAACTAGAAATCTATCAAAATTAAAACAGATGTTGTTCATAGGTATGTAAGTAATTCACCAATTTCGATTAGGGGTCCAAAAATTATAAAAATTTCTAACTTAGGCATTTCAAAAGTTACATTCTTCTATTTTATGGATGACAATACTGACATTTTACTTAACACTATGTGTCAAGTTTACTTATTTGTGTATTATTAAATACTCAAAAAAGTCACATATTTTTTTGCAACTGAAAAACAATGAATAAATAAATAAAACTGAAAGGCCAAAAAAAGCTGACTAAATATTTCAGATAAAGTTTGCAATATAAACTAAGGCTCAGCAACAACACTAAATTTGTGTCAGATCATCTTCAGATATATTAAATACATGGTAAACATATGAAAATGATGCTTAACTGCCCACATGGTCAAATGAGGACATGAAAATAGGCAATTTTGAGGAAATTTGAAAATTGAGCACATTTAAAAAAATTATTCTGACACTCCTATAACAGTAATAAATATGGTTACTGCATATACATGGCCTCATATGTCATAAATGACAGGAAACAAACTCTGAGTGCTTTATCTAGCATACGGTTTGAGTGAGAAGCTCTCAAAGGGGGTGTTGTTTTATTACGTTTTGAATTTTCGGCCATTTTCAGAGCCTTGTAAGAGGAAAAGTACACCTGATCTGATCACATTTTTGAATTGTATAGAAAAGGTTAGCCACAAAGCTTCAAAGCTGTACATGCTATATCAAAGGAGCTATGTATGTCAGAAGTTGGACCAAAAGGCTTGTTCGTCAAAATGCATGAAATTAAGTAAAATTTCAAAACTATTAAAGATACAGACCTAATATTTGGGATTTCTCCATAAGTTTGGTATAGAAGCACCTGTGAATTCTTTCATGGGAATCTGAGAGGGTAACCTGGGGCCCTCTGGGTGATTTGATATGGAATAACCCTGAAGTGAACATAACACAGCTTCATGTATAAAAACCAACTCAGCACATCTAGCATCCCAAGGCCCCCCCACACCAAACATTAAGAAAATGTTGGTATGACCAGGTCACTTGTTCCTTATTACCTGTTTATCCATCTAATTACCAGGGTTATGGTGTACAAGAAACAAATGGTTAGGTGAGGATGTGTCTAGGAAAGATGCCAAATAAATATGGTCATGGGCAGAAAGAATGATAGAAAAAGTAGGGAGGTAAAATAGAAGGGAAGAAATATTGAAGGCAAAGGTAGTAAATATATTTAAGCAATTATAAGAGAGAGAACAAAAAGTAAAGAAGTATCACTCATTTAATTTTTCTATAGAAATAAAAACCTAGTCTTTCCTCTACACAACAGGCCAACAAAAATAATGACTGGAACAGTGATTAAATAAGAGTGTGGGTGTGAAAGAGATATTAGGAGAAAATACATAAATGCATATAAAGCCTGAAGGTAATTCTGAAAAAGATATTTGGATATAATTAGTTAGGTGCCTGCCATAAAGCAATAATGAGGAAGCTAGCCTTACAGGCTACAGTAAGACTAGCTTCACAGGATGCCCCAATATTTTAGCCTTGTGTCGGACTAAGCTGGATTTAGTAAATATCTTCTGGCAGATAACCAGTCTGTAATTTTGAAATGAGGCATCATTAACATTGAAGTATTTTCTTTGGTTTAGGTTATTAGTCTTTAATTATATTTCAGTTGTAAATGCCTGACCATAATCATGTAGTGATTGTTTAGCTTCACTAGTGAATGATTTACTAATAATGAGAAAACTAAAACATTTTTGTATAGACAACTGTTTGAGGATTGAATTTGAAAAAAATAAAAAAATAAAAAAATAAAATAACCCTTAATTCATATGCAAATGCCATAATAATATGGAAAATAGACAGAAGCACATCATTATATTAAAAGAAGACACATTGATGCCTACAACATTTCCAGATCCATGTGTAAGTTTACACTAATATGAATATATTTATTAAACCTAACTGTAAAATTGTCATTGCAGATCATATATAAAAGGAGATCACTGTTCTCTCAAAATGAAGTCATTACAGTTGACAGAGAATCACACTGGAAAATATAGAAACTTAAACCTATCAGCACATATAGTGTTATTATAAAAAAGTCATATGGAAGCCTGTAATAAAAATGAATCAAAAATATCTACAGAACATCAGAGAAAATTTAATTTTTTTAACCAGCAAAAAGACAATCTCATAACTGGAATGTCATTCTATTTGATAATATATTCTTGTGAATAAAGCTGTCACTATTGGAAAAAAATAATTGGGGTGTTATTTTTTCCTTTCAGATTATTACAAAAAAATGTAAGCAAAAAATATTCTAACTATATAATGAATAGTGTGATTTTTTTCTGTTGGTTTCTGTCTGTCTGTAACAAAGGACTCTTCCACTTAAAGGTAAACATTTTACTGATAAAAATATCTCCTACTCACCAATTGAAACAAGTTCAGTAGTTTCTTTTCTAAAAGAAAATCATATCATAAAAATTGTTTCATTGGGATTAACTAGTTTGTAGTCTGAATTACAATATCCTAGAATATCTGAGCAAATATTTTAAAATGTTTCTGAGCTTCTTGACAAAGAGAAATTAGATTAACTCGAGGCGATAAAGGAATGTTAATACGACTAGTGTATCCATCTATATCACTATATTGAACAGTGCACAAAGACTGGCCGATATAAATAAACTAGCTGCCTGTTGGTAAAATTTAACAATATTAAATGCAACAATCTTGAATCTAGACAAAGGCTATCAAATCAATATAATCTGAAAGTCTTTCACACTCAGTAATACTCTCTATTGTCAATTCATGTGTGTACTTGGAAACTTGCAGTACCCCAGAAATATGAATTCAGAAAAGAAAAGTTCTCACAATATCTAATGCCATTCCTCCTGAAAAATCATTTGTATCAGCTGGTAAGAAACAGATACTTTTAAAGCTTTTGCCTGCTTTTATTTCTGATTCCCACATTAAAAAAGCATTGACCCTTCTATTATTCAGTAGAAAATGTGGATTTACAATGGCCCTTGCCAAGGCACATTCATGTTGGGAAAAATAATAAAAAATAATACCTTGAGGAAAAATGAAAAATGAAAAGAAAAGAAAACTGCCTTTTTTCCTTTAATGTTGGGTGGAAATGTCAACTAAATAGGAACACAATCATACACAAGTAACAAAGTGGTGTGTGTACTTGCATTCTCAGAGACTTAATTTGTATAATGCTTCAAATATTGTATCAATTTTTTGAATGATGAAACTATGTAGGTTTTATGTTCATAGCAGCCTTACACAATACAGTTTCCCCTTCAGAAACATGTAAAGACATTGACTGTTTTAATATGACAGTTCTGCACAACAGTTGTTAATTTGGATGATTCATGATTTGAGCCTACGCACCTACCGAGACATGGTGAATGTATCAGTCATTAAGAATATAATTAAATATGTCTTAATTAGCTGATGAATGGTATTTGACCTACTTGGAGGTTACAGTGAATTATCATATAAAAACAAAATAATCATAAAGAAATGTCTGCATTTTTACCTACTATGAAACAAAAATCCGGGGAGATTTTCTTTAACTGGATCATTTTAAGGCCCCAAATGGGGCTTTAAATAACAGTAGACCCTTTTCTATAACCATTCAATTTTAATAAGGTTTTTTTTTCAAATCTGGGAAACAGTTTGGTATGATTGCTGATACAAAACTAACAAATCTTTCCTAACAAAAAGGTTGACTTCTGCTGTTAATTAATTTATGTAGTAATTATAGATCATTTTTTTTTCTATATAGATGTCTATATAGAAAAAAAAATGATCTACATGTGTTTGTATTCAGACTGAAGGTT
Organism: Architeuthis dux; assembly: GCA_006491835.1. NCBI lineage: Eukaryota > Metazoa > Mollusca > Cephalopoda > Oegopsida > Architeuthidae > Architeuthis > Architeuthis dux. The sequence continues at coordinate 4,056,497 of VCCN01001484.1, read as the reverse complement.
TCTAGTCATAAAATCTTTCCCCGGGAGACTTCTACAAAAACCTAACTATATAAATACCATTGTCACTTTTTTGTGCAGATGTCTGTCACGCTATTCCAAACCAATTAAAATCAAGAGACAGTACCGCAATTCGATCGCTTGACGATGACCAGTAGACTGGTCACACACACAGGAGCTACCGCTACAGAGATAGAATTAGGATTGCAAGCCTCAAGTATTGTCAACAAGTTAGATTAAGTAAAGAAAAGCTGATATCAAAGCAGCAAAAGTTGCTAGACAGACAGCCTAATTTTTAAAAAAACAAAACATGTCACTGGAAATCATAGATCACTTTGACATGCAAATTAAGGATGGATTGAAAAAGCATACAATGGGCTACAATTACAAAATATTTATTAATTTAATATTTAATTTCATTAATTAAATATTTAATATTTATTACTGTATTTACTCGAATACAATGCAACATCGAATATAATGCGACCCCTACTTTTTGTAGCTAAAAATCAGTAATATATTTTATCCTCTTATCACTGCAAATTTAACAACACAAAACCTGAAACACTAAAACTGACATGGTTCCTGCTTTTGCTCAGTAACTTTTGGTTGAATTAACCTAAAGATCCAAATTCTATTTGTTGGTTTGTTACCATAATACAGCAAAAATGTTACCCGTCATTTTTGACAGGTTCTATGCTAGTTTATAATAAAGATGCAAAGTTTAATTCTGGTTTTGGTGATCATGTGGTAATACTTAATCTTTTCCAATTCAAACCTTAAAGTCTTTCATACTTCATAGCCACCACAGACCATCTAGGAGTTGCTAAATCCCCAATAACCAAAATAGAAGAAATATCTATTGATCATAAAAAGCATTTTATTTCTGGTATCAACAAACTATCTTGCAAATAATAAAGGGATTGATAACAGTGCTCTTATTTTAAAAGAAGTTCCTATCTGACTTAAAAAGGAAAAGGCATGAATATAAAACCTCACATGATGTGATTGAAAAAAATATGGTAGTAATAGGTTGTTGAATCTGCCAAATATTTAGCTGAAATTTCAGAACGCTTAACGTTGGCAACATGCATGATTAAAAGATTAGCAATAGAAAAATTATCCAGTGCTTGTAAAATGAATCCTCTTAAAAATTTGTAATGAATCAATCTATGCATACCCCTACACTAACATCTATGTAGGTACATCAATAAGTCTGCAGTCTAATGAAGAAAAAAAAGCATTTATTTTGCACAACAAATATTTTTCAACATAATCTTCCTTGTCAATGTACTTAATTCAGTGGATCAAACATTATACAGTGAAAATCTGAGATCAAAATTCAGCTTGTGTCAGGCTGCAGACTTATTGATCCATTCACATATTTGCTCTACCATCTCCCAAACAATGCAGAAAAAAATCCAAAGATTAGAAAAACTAAATGCCTGCTTGGTCGCTGAGGGAGCTGTGTATTTTCTCACCAACACCAGTGGTCAATGTTCGAGCCCATGTCAAATGCTGATGTTCAAGGCAGACAGACTCTTCTCAGTTGGAGAATTAGGGGCTCCTCTCCCCATGGACTGGTGACATACTAAGCTAAGCTTGGTAAATATTTAAATATTAGGGGGTCACATCCTCAACCAAGCATGAATAAAAGAGGAGTTACTACTAATATACACACAAATATATATTTCTACTTATAATTTTTATGAGAATTCTAGCTTATCAAAATAAATTTCAAGAGTACAAAATTTTCATATAAATCTGACATTTAAAAGCTATCAATAACACTCCACATTATATCAAATATCAACAAAGTTATGGAAAACAAACAATTTTTGAGTAATGAATCATGAAAATATATAATCATTACTACTTATATAAATATAACAGAAACAATGGCGTCACTCAAGTATTAATACCACAGTGGGAACAATTTCAACATTAAGAAATAGAATTTTTACAATTATGAAATAATTACAAAAACAAAAGCAATTCTTTATCCATAAACTGCATGTATGAGGTTTCACACAGTATATTAATAGAATTTCTTTTGTTTTTTCATAAAAATTTAATCTTCTTTGGGTATTTTTCTTTCTTAAGAACCTTCAATGCTTTTCAATTTCTACAGACTCTTCAGTTAGCAAATCTTTGTGAGAACTCATGGGTAATATTGTGTTTATTTCAATAATCCACATGTTTAAAATGCAATGTAGAGTCAGACAGACATTTTGTGTGTAACACTTTTCAATGAGCACGCAGATACTACACTCTGATCCTAAGCAGATACTCTGATCAGAAATGCCAATATGCTGAACAAGCTGTCATTTTTGACAGGTACTAAGCTAATGAATTAAGTATATTATAGTAAACACAGACTCTCATTCTGATACAAAAATATAAATGCCAATTGCAGGATTATCACTATGGTTTAATTTATCTCATCTGGGGAATAGTTTAATTTCAGATATCAACTGGGCTTCTCTACTCAACCTCACTATTAAAAAGTAGACAGCAAGACTAAAGTTAAAAGGCACTGCTTCTGCCCCATGAAATTTATATCCAAATCACTATTTTGGTCAAGATTTGAAACCAAAGAAAAATCTCAAACGTTGACAACACTTCATTTCCCAATAACAACCACCACTATCAGGGGTGGATCCAGGATTTTGAGCTGGGGAGGTGGTGGTGACCTCTGAGATCCCTACAGATCAATTTAGAGTCAAAGCTACTTTTTCCACCCTAATTTAGAAGTATCTATTTAAAGATTCATTTATTTCTTTTAAAAAATCATTCGTAGTGATAATGGTCCAGTGGTTGGAGCCGTTGACAGAGTTCAAACTCTGACAGAGAAAATTTAAAACTTTTTTCTTTTAATTTTGTGCTTTCAATCTATTAGATCTTCAAACCTTCTGCCAATTTGGCAGTATTTTTTTTAAAAGGAATATAACAATTTTTTCTTTGAGCAAAAACCCTAACCCCAATCCAAACACTGACATCCTTTTTTCTTAGTCTTTATAAACTATTATCTTCATCTTTGACCATAAAAAAATTCTTCTCACAAAAGGGTAGAGTCCAAGTAGAGATCTGATATTAATATATTCTTTATTCTGAGAATATACCATGTTGACTTGGAGTAAGTCTTCCTGAGAATAGGTTCACTCTAATTAATCCAGTCACTACAGATTTAAAATGTACCTGATAAAAGAAAGATTTTTTTATCTGACATTTTTAAGGATATCATTTGGTAGCAAATGTCACCAAGTTGGCATTAGCTATCAAACTTGTATTCTTTGAAAATGGAATTCTATTCTCTAGACACTCAGCTAAACTTTTATACACCAGACAGTTTTGTTTATAACATGCCGTTCCTGCTTATAAGGCAACATTCTTGTATATAACATGATGATCCATTGGACAACAAAAGTTACACTATCTATGATCATTTATTCAGGTTTTAATTTATGAACAATGAAATAAGCAGCCACATCATTTTATAAAACTTTTTTTTTTTTTTACAATAACCAGACCGTATAAATTATTTTAAAAGTCAATATGCAAAGGGTGGTTGCAATACAGATCTTACCTATTTAAGTAGACTAGCAGTAGGACATAATACATTTCTTTCTCTTGATGAGCTATTTTTAAAGTTTTTAATGTTATAACTGGAAACACAGAAAAAATGCTGTCTATATTACATTACAATATTATTATAATTATAAAACTAAAATTGAAGTATGTAATGTTTTACTTACCAGGTGCTGAACAGTCTGCACAGACCTCGGCAGCCGTTCTTACTTTGCCTCTGGACATGTAAGCGTTTTTGGGTAGAACTTCCCTCCTTCTTCCTGATGACCAACAGTTGGGTTTTTCAGTTGAAAATAAATTTAAAAGAATATTAATACAAGTCTACTTCAAAATATGATTTATTACCAATTTCTATCACTACGAATTATAAACATCTTTCAAAAGTGAGCGGGCAAAGAAGTAATTTTTTTCAAAAATAATATTTGAAAAGAAAAGTTGAAAATAATTTGTCTCACAAAAATTACAGTGAGCAGGTTATTTTGAATTATCAAAGGATAAATGAATAATAGTTAGTACTGATAAGAAAATATTCATAATGCTATCCAAATACTGAATGATGCTAACTTGCTTACCTTTTAACTAACTGTTTTTAAAAGCATTTATCTGTTACCTAATTTCTCAGTATTGTAGGTTTGTGTGTAGAGGAAGCAATTCCGTTATCCACATTGTTTAACTCATATATCAATAACTCTGGTTGTCTCTTGGATCCTGTTGCGATAAAATGGAGTAATATAATTTCCTTCCAAGTATAATGTTAAGCAAATTTTATTTTTTACTGCAACATTTAACACATGCATACACTTCACTAATCTAATAGCTGAAAATGTCAAGTGCTGAACAATCAGAATAAAGAGCTACACCAATACATTTTTAAAAAATTAAACCATACAAGTGGATAGCCTTGTTATCTCTTTGTTAATGTTATTCATTTTAGTATAACTTCATCTATATCAGACTATTTCTCCACTCTTGCCTCAGAGCAGTAGCCCCACTGATCTATGTTTATATTATCACTTCTAGATACATCCCCTTCACGAGGGTACAAGGAATAGATTTTACCAAAATTGTGTGGAGACAGAAGTGATTCAGCCAAGAAGAGACATTTATCAGGGATCACTTTTTCCAATTGTCATCTGTTCTTTCTTTTCTCACCACTACATTGCCTGTATATTTTTTCTCTTTTCTTTCATTTTGGTTTTATAGTACAATCATTGTATCATTTTCGATGCCTCCTTTCAGTTTTATCTTTTTCTCTAGTAACAAACCTGTTGACTACACAGTGGTCTTCAAAGTCATTATTTGATGGGGTGGGGGAAGATAAGGTTATGTTTTGACTGTCAAGGTTTCTATGTAAACTGAAAGAATCAAAATTACAAACTAGGTTACCTGAAGTGGTGTTATCTAGGATAGAATAACCCTGTCATCATTACACCAAATATACTATCTACTTAGCAATAAAATATCTGAACACATGTAATTAAAAATGTGTTAACCTAAAAGTTCAGAATATAATTGGATACACCAAAACTAATTACATCTTTTAGAGCATCCTGACCATGATATATTCAATGACTAATTATAACTGACTTTCTGATCAACTAGATCCATCCACAAGGTTGATCCTACCAGCAAGCTATCTTCCAATAGATATTAATGTACATACCATTTTTTGTGACACTGCAGTAGAGCAACAGGCTCAGTTTCAGTGACCATACAAACTTGTACAGGCATCCCCCATTATAACACAGGTGTAATGTCAACCACGATAAAAACAATATATGTATATTCAAGGGTGGGCAATTGATGAAAGACAGCTAACAGGTATATTGTATAAAAACTAAGTGAGATCGGAACAAATAAACAAAAGTTCAAATTTTTTTTTAAAGTTTTGTTCATTGACTACTAAAATGTTTATGTCTAATTCATTTCATTTTCACATTTGGTTTTCCAGTAAATCAAATATATTTCAGGGGGGGGGTAGAAGTTGTGTCATCTGTCATTAAATGGGCTCACAGTGCAGCAAAATAGGCTTATGGGTTCAAAGGGAAATTATGTTTTTATTAGTGGTTTTCCGGTAGTAATAAGACTGAGTATGCTCTCTAAGACAAGGAACCCAAGAAACTCATTATTTTTTTTAGCTATGGTGACACCAAAAACTTTGTTCTCTCCATGGAGGTACATCTCTTCAATATTCACCAAACACAAAAAATAATCTGTCATGCAAGATGATACTGAAAGAAAAGAAAAGCTCATAATAGAAGGACAGGCTTCAATTTCTGACTTTTCAATAGCTGAACATTGGGGGGGGGGGGGGGGTTGTTACTTAGCCATTACTGACATAGAAATTCAGCAGAAGTCAGTTAAGGTGACAGGTATTCATGCACAAATTCCAGTTCCTTAAAATACACACAGAGAATGAACTGCACACAACTTTTATTTGTTTATATTTTCAGAGCTGGTAGTAGTAGTAGTAGCAGCAGCAGCAGCAATGTAAATATTCTTCCTTCTCGGTGCCTTATGAGTGTAAAAACTGGCCTAGAATGTTATTGTATCATCCAGAGAACATTAGAACAGTTAAATGGCTGAAAGTATCAGTAATCAGGTTCAAACCCCACAGTGAGCTGAGGTGAAATATTTTTTGGCCAAAATTTTCTTCCAATATTGGAAAGTGTGGTACAAATAATTATTTTGTACATAATTTCTTCAAAAAGGAAAGGATTTGACAACAAACCAGGCTATTATTTCATTAATTATATGTTTATGTAAATTTTTAGGTTTATTTTTCTAGAAAAGTTGTTTTGACAAAAGAGCAATTGCAACACAAGAAATATGAATGGCCTCCAATTTGTCTCTACAGACAATGGAACAACACTGCAGGGCACATGCCTGGGTGAAACGTATGGAGATCCTGGGATGCCCAGTCGTCAGAATCCCCCTCTCGACCTTGCTGATGTAGTCCAGAGGAAAGCAGAGAGCGATACGTCTGGCAGCTTGGCTGCAGGAAGAACACCAAACCGACTTAAGAGGGCTCCACTCCCTGGTTTGGAATCAGAGTTGTCCTTCTCATGGCCAGCTGTTTTACCCAAAGGAAGGGAGGAGAAGAGATGGATTCATGCCTTTCCCAAGGGCATT
>VCCN01001484.1:4038047-4048986 GCA_006491835.1 Architeuthis dux | reverse complement strand
GTTCATATCTAAGTGTGTAGACCAGATACACCTTTCATATTTGCAGACATAAATATATCTGAACAAAATGAGGTAAAAAAAAAAAAATTACTTTTGCATACTCAAAGTAGGTTTTAGACTGTTTTTAATTCAATATTTTGTGATGTCAATTTTTGTCATCCAAAATCACTTCGATTATAAACTCTGTAATTAAAAATCTTCCAAAAATTAAATTGCTATTACAGAAATAGGATTTAACGAAAATTAGTCAATTTAATTATTACTTGATTAGATCTCTAAAAATATGGTGAAAAATACATTTGTTTACAGTTAAGTCAGTTCAAAGGTGAAGCGAGTGATAAGTCACTTTTCCTTACCCTTAAGTGATGAAAGCCTGCTTAAATCTACAAGCGTCTCATGGGACAGCTGAAGTATGGATGACCAAAAATGATAAAACCTGATATTGCCCACAGTAATAAACCCAACATTAAAACACCGTCATATGACAAGCAACACTCTACTGCTACATATAATATACAATCATCAGGCAAAAACTGAGGTATCATATGATATATATCACATGTCAGCTTCTTTCCAGTAGGAATATTGTTACAAACACCAGAAAGCTGTATACATGGTGAATGCCATACAAATGAAAAAAAAATCCATTCTGTTTTATAAAACAGATGACCCTATCAACTCACATTTTCATTCCACTATTCCAATATTAATTAAAACATTTATATTTTCATAAATTAAATAATTTTATTTTTATGAACAGCAACAAATTTAACAAAATATTTCAATAGCCATGTTTACTTTTTTTTCGTTAGTCATTCTTAGAAATCAACAAAGCAGAAAGATTTTCTCCCAATAAAAACCCTTCGAGTCGGTGATGAAAATAATTTTTTCTTGTATGATAAAAAGTCATATAAATGACATCTTAATTTTAGAATATATACCCATTCTAAAAGTCTTTAATAAATTTGGTGAAGGATTCTATGATTTTTAACAATTCTTATTTACTTCAATTTTTCTGATATTAAAACTTCGCTTTGCTTGACTCTAACATGGAATTTTAGCGAGTAAATGATGCACATATTTGTGCTTATATCTCTTCACTTATGTTTAGTGTTGGTTTCTTGAAAGGATTTTTAGATTTGTTGTGTCATCGTCGTATTTGTTCTTGAAGTTGTTAACTGTTTTTGTTTCCATTTAGGGTCATTTAATCTACTAGTGTGTTCCAATTGTTGATAGTTTGAGAAGTTCTTTCTGCAGGCAGTGTCTTTCTTTTGTATATTTTATTGTTTCTTCTGTTCATTGTAAATAATCTATCAGCTGAGATATTTTCTATTCCTTTAATTATTTAAAATGTTTCTATTGCATAATTTTTCTTTCTTCAAGTGTTGTCAATTATAGTTTACGAAGTCTTTTTTCATATGGGAGATTTTCAAGTTCAGGGACTATTTATGTTGCTATTCCCTATCTCTGATGTCTTTTCTGAGACTCCATGCTTAAACAGCAGCTAGGATTAGGACAATTATTATTCTTTAAAAAAAAAGGGGGGGGGGCAAATAACACAGAGATTCCCTCGAAAACCAATTTTATAAAACCCCCTCTCATCTCTCCTGCAAATGCCTTTTTATGATCTCGGAAAATTAAAAGCTTGAAATTCTTTACATTTTAAAACTTTAAAATATGAATCGAAACAAGTGATCTTTTAGGATGGAGTTGGTCGTGGTTTTCTTTTGCAAAAAGTTAACTCCTCAAGTAAAGTCTACATGACATACAACAACCTGACCTAAAAGTTGTTGTTTTTTTTTTTCCTGCCCTTTTTGGTTTGTTTTTATACACAAGCTAACTTAACTTTACTAAGTTTTTGTATTGTGAATGAATTCTTCCGTTACTTTTACGATGCCTTACAATACACAAGGATATACTTTAAAACGAACAAAGAATTTTATTAACTAATAGTCTAAAAATAAATCAAATTCTTTGGAAATTTTTTCTTCACTCACTTGTATCTTGTTGCCTTTAACACACCGGCGAGGGGTGATTATTTTTTCATGAGTTAACTGACTGTCTTTTTGTTCGCTTTTTCGAAATCGTTAACATAACATTAATAAGACAAAGACTGGTATTTTCTTATTTTAAGATTTTTTTAAAGCGCGGGGGGGGGGCACATTGACATATAAATGGGTTACGTAGCGCCATTTTTCGATCAAAGAAATTTATTGAATGAAAGAAATGTCTTCAATTTCCCGGGGTCACAGCGATCGAAAGAGGATAAAAGCACATGTTCTTTTTAGTACTTTCAGCAATACTGTATTAAGGTACTAACTACTAAAGAACATAAACATCGTCCAAGCAGTTTGGTTTTGTTCTTTTATCTTCTTAATTGACAATTTTTTGATTTTTTAAATCGTGATATAACGTAAAAGTCTAGTAGTTACTTACTTTTTTAGCCATCTTATTTTTAGTTCTTAAAGATATAGGAAAACGATTTTCGTATGTCTGTAAACAGAGTTTGGGGAGTACAATATGAACTGAAATATTTATTTCGGAAAGAGGGGTAGGGTTGTTTTAAAAAGTGATCTCAATGAAAAATACAAATGAATGTAAAACAGTAGTACTGATTTATTTGTAAATTCTTACAGATTGTAATTTTATTAAACACCAGAGAAAAGAAAATATTCAAATAACAAACAGGATATTGTGTAAATGCTTTTGATCGGAGCTAAACATGGATGAAAATTAAATCTACGTAAAAATTAAAGGCAGCCGAAGAAAAGAATGTGGCAATGCTTAAATAGATTAAAGTAATTTCGAAAATGTAGTAGTCTTTATTTATTTTCTGAAGCCAGTCATCCAGACTGCAGGCAAAGGCAACTAAACCATTCATTAAATAACATTTCTACAACTAAACATTCGAATCTCATTATTGTTATAAACAAAAGAAAACAAATCCAATCTTAACCAAGTCCTTTTTTAGGGATAAATAATATTTATCCCTAGAAAAAGGATTTGGTTCTATTTAAAAACATACCACTTAAAATATATTCTTAGTTGAATACCAAAAATAAAACATTAATGGACAAGAAACTGAAGCCAAGACCTTTTCGGTAAATGTCTAATCCGGAGTTGATTCTTATAAAGCTATTTTGGAAACATAAGATTTCGAGGTTATTCAACTCAAGTAAAATACACAATTAATTGAGTTTTTATATTGTCAAGTTTTCAGCTTTTCCATGTACTTGTATGAGCTTGAGTGTTGAAAAGTTTAGACTTCACAAAAAAAAAAAAAAAAAAAAAAAAAAAAGACTTTAACTGCATTTCTATACAATAATGGTAATGTTTTTTCCGACTATAATCGATTAAAATATACAATTCAATTTACATTTTTATGCAATGATTAAACAAAATCAATACATTGTTTAGTACGAGAGCAGCTTGTTTTTCTTTTTTTAACTTATTTTGTTTTATGTTGACATTCTTCTTTTTTTAATCGACTGTGCTGGTTTTAAGGTCTGAGGGATTCTTAAGAAAATTCAAAAATACTTCTTTTTACAAAAAGAAATTCAATTTTAATTAAATATTTATTAATGAGCTATTTATCAAAAAATCGGGTGGCCAAAAATTGCAATTAAAATTAATTATGTATATTGTTAAGAGAAGAAAAAAAAACAGGAAATAACATTAATTTTCATCATTTTTAAGATACAAAATTTATTCTAGTGTTAGATTTTGGACTTACCAAAACTTCGATAAAAAAAAACAAAAAAACATTGGATTCTAATTACTTTCAGCTTCCCTTCTTTCAACAAATAAAAATGACACTAAAACAGGATAAAAAAAATAACGGAAATTAAATTGACGATGTATCACACAATCATGGATGCAGATAATATTTGATAATTAAGAGGAAAAAAAAGAAAAGTGGATGATGATAACATAAAACGTTTGATAGTAAAGTTTCTCTAATAATCTCGATCAAAATTTATTTTTTGAAAACATAAAACTAATTACTTATTTTAGAAAATGTAAATAATAAATGTATTGGGGCGTAAATAAACAGGAACTCATTCTGTATTGAAATGGATGTAAAAATCAGATTTCTCAAACTCTTTTCCAACATGAAAGATATAAGATGAAAACATAAAACGGCAATCGTGGCATTTGTACTTAAACTCGATCATTTTGCTTTTTTTCAGTTAATTTAAATGGCAACGATTCGACTTTTAGAATCTATAATAAAAAAACAAATCATATTTGGCAAACAGACTGATAGATACAAAAAAATAAACACTAAAAAAACACAAATGCAATCGAAGATTGCGTTTTAAGTTCGGTCCCCTGATTTAATATTTATTTATTTATATCATAACTGTAACACTGACTAAATAACTCTGCGGAATTCTAAAACAAACATAGAGGCCTTACATATTTTTGTTTATAAAGTTAATGAATAAACAATTAAAAACAAAGTACAGATTTAGAAAGTAAACAACACTGTATTTATCTTTGTTTTTGTTTCAACAATTCTTAATCCCAAAAGTGCTACACTGCACTTCTTCTTACTCACCCTGACAACTTCCTTCGAGTCTATTTTCTTCCCCCAAACGTTTGATTCCGAGGGGTAATCTCTTTCCCTAGGGCATCAAGAGGTAATCCAAAATGTCCCAGAATCACACCAAAACAATGTGGCCGTGCTGAGACACAAAGAAAATCCTGAATTTTGTTTGGGGGCGAACCCGTAAAGACCGGGGTGCGGCTAATCGTGCACTTCACCTTTTAGTTCTAACTTCTTTCCTAATTGAAGGGATCGGTCTCTTTACAGCTGCCATTCATACACTGCTAGCTTTAGTTCCGTATTAAATTAATACCTTAAATATTAATTATAGATAATAATAAGTCAATTTCCCTTTCTAAATAAATATACATTAAATAAATAAGGTAACTTTATGTCATTATCTTTTATCCTAATTCTAAGTAAAATGGATATACGAAACTGAAATGAGTACAACCAATATTTGGTTGCACAGTTTTTAATTCCAATAATCTTATATTCCGGAATAGTTAGTTTCGAATACAAAGAAAATAATAAACGACTAAATAAAAATTAAGTCATAAAGTAAATCGATCATACATATGTGTCATTTTAATTTTAACCAAAATTATATATACAAAGCTAAAACTGCTGTGCAAAAAAATAGTTTTCTTGACTAAATGATCTTGTACGTCATAATTAGTTTCGTACATACGAAATTATTACGGAATTTCAGGACAGAAAAATCGTTTCGTTAATATGTAAATTCTTAATGTACGGAATTAATAAACTACCAAAAGAATATAACATTAAAAAAAATCTACCTCTATCATATAATAATCCTTTATTATAATTCTAACAGAAAAATACTATGTAAAGTTAGCAGTTGCAATAATTTAAATCAAATACTAAATTAAGTTACTATTAAGATTATTTTATAATAGCTTCAGTATTTAAAATCATTTATTTTCCTTTCTTTGTTTATTTATGGCATGTTTGCATGTATATTCTAGAATTACCAGTTTTGTATGCAAATAGCAGAAATAAACGAAAGGAATTAGAAAAATAAATTATTTCATATAAATATAAAATCAAATCATTATCTTTTTAATTTTAAAAAACAAGTGGAAACAAAATGTTCAACTGAAAAGGATATAAAATTCTCAAGATAATTTTTTCGTATACAATTTTGACAAACTCAAAATGTATTTTTTTAATTTTTAAATCGTTATTCTCACAACACATTTTGAATATTTCTCTAATTGCTTCCTAGTTTTTAGAAATTCCTAAAAAGTAAAATACGAAACTATTTTTTTTAATTCTTTCTGAACAAATTATTATCAAAGCCTTCAAATAGTCGTTATATTTTAGAAAATTAGGCGATCTTTCGTTTTATGTCGGTAAATTCAAGAAATAAGTGAAAGCTATTCTTGAATTTACCGACCTAAGACGAAAGATCGCTAAGAACAATTACGGATGGATTGAAAGTATAATGGTCTACAGAAAGATTTTCGCTGCATAGTAACTCATATTAACTTCATTGATCCAAATGTTGCCACTGTGCATTCGAACACCATTGAAGGCAACTGGTCCAGCATTAAAACTAAATACCGAAACACTAAACAAGAGTTTGTTTTTCGTCGTGTTTTTGCTGACAATTTCTTTATGAATTTCAATTATTGAATTAGACTATCATCCGCTGTAAACAATTTATTCTTCTCAGTAAAAGTGGGGGTTGCTTCCCCTTATTTCTTGAATTTACTATATCTAGGCGCCACTCCACATTAAATTTGACCTTATTTTGAATTTGTCCTCATGAGGAAGCGAATAAATACCCTTACTTTTATTTGCCTAAGTTTGGTTAAATTTAAAATTAAATCAACTCAAACAAATATGCAACTTAAACATTTTCCCCCTATTAACAATGACTATTGTGATCTAATTCATAGAAATGTATTATTCACATAATGAAAAATATACATTTTTTCCCCCCAAATTGGAAAGTTCTTCCCACATTGTTTCTGGTGTCACAATAATGGAGACTAGACTGGTGTCACAAAAATAACATTCTTCCATTCACCAACAGTTTTTTTGTAAGGATTAAAAGATTAATATTAATACAAAGAAAAAATTTAAAATAAGTCATTAACAAGATGAGATCTATTTCAAAGTAATAACAATGATAAAACAGCCATATATTTTAAGCTATTGTAATGGTCAATATTAAGATAGATATCTGATAGATAGATATAATGGTCAATATCAAGATAGATATTTTGTTTCCTTTATTAAAATTAATCAAATGAGAACATCCATTTACTTCTTGACTTTTATTTCCAAAAATCATTTACCATATTGCAGTATACATCTTCTCTTCAAGTTTTCTTTTACAAACCAACTTCTCTGGCACATCAATATCTATATGCATCATCAAATTTTAATATTTTTGTAAGTTTCCTTCTGCAGTGATATCATAAGGCAAACCATTTTTTGGAAAGCTGTCTTTTTGTCAGCAATTACAATTCTGCCGATCCAGCTGATATATTCTTCCATTCCTACAAGCATCCTGGTTACTCTAGGTGCTGAGTTAAGTCTTGTATGCACCTCTGAGTCACCTAAGTTTGACTTCACATTTTCTTAATACATGGTCTAAGGACTATTCATGGTCGTTTGTCTGCCATCTTGATTTAAAGATGCCAGCCATTTTGGGTTCCAGGCTATGGTCAGGATGAAATCAATTTTCTCAAATATGATCATGTTGTATATCGTTGGAAAGGAAATCTCATGTAAAGTTTACAAAAGAACCATATGCCTCAGAGCAAGTCATTTTGAGCTATTACAATCAAATGCCATAAACCCCTTTTTTAATGAAAAACCTATGTGGACTGATAGCTATAACATAGGGGAGGTAATTGTTGATGGATCCACTCCAAAATTCAATCACCTCTTTTGTAGCTTATTGCCCACCCTTCCACAAAACTCTCTAAAAGTTCACAATGAATTCATTGTGAACTTTTAGAGATATCGGGTGGACAGACAGATAACATTGAAGCTATGTTGTGATGCGGACAGTTAGCTAGGACGTAGAGAGATAATAATATCATGACGGTTTTCATAGCCACCCTTCGACAAAATCTCATTGAAATTCATTGAGAACTTCTGGAGATATTGTGTGTACAGACAGAACTTCAGGAGATATTTTGTGGTTGTGTACAATTAGGTCCCATATCATAATCATCATCATCATCATCTTCATCATCATCTTTCTCATTTAGACACTTTGTCCCTTTAGAGTGTCTTTACATATGTTGATAACGTTGGCATATCAAAAACATGAAATCCTTTTTATTAATCATTTTCTTTTGCATCTGCATGGTAGATACACCCAACATTGTCTCAATATTTAGCCATGAATTTATACAGAATGTCTTTTTCATTGGCAAATAGCAATTGTTTCTGAATGGAAAAATTGGGTAGTGGGCTATATATGTTAAATATTGTACTTTGCAAAAATCAGATATTGGCACTGTTTTTGATATAGTTGGTAGGTCTTCATTCGAATATTTAAAGGACCAATCTAATTCGCCAATTACCTCAGTAGCAGCTTCTACTCTTTTCTTATTGTGTTTTTTCATTTATTGCCGTTTGAAACCATCTTTTGCAAGAATCCATGCCACACACTCTCTAGTTTAAGCTTTTCATGTTTTTTCTTATCCCATGTTTGTACACTATATAGTAGTCCAAATTGAACACATACATTTAAAAATGTCATTCTTGTTGACATCTTTATTCTTTGATCAGTCAGGACATGTTTTAATTCATTCCATTTCTGGAAAGTCAATGATATTCTGAATGTCAGATAATTTTCATGATTACTTGATGTTTGATGATTTTCTGTGTTAGTATCACTTGCTGTATGTTTATGCGCCTCATCAAGATGGCGGACAAACGACCATGAACCAGCAAGTGCAACCTACTTTTTTTTATGATCCTTAGACCATGTATTAAGAAAATGTGAAGTCAAACTTAGATGACTCAGAAGTACATACGGGACCTAACTCAGCTCCTAGAGAAGAACAATATCAAAATTTCTGATCAGAGCATTTTATTTAGTCCTGGCTGTTCTGTATCTTCAAAAGTTCTGAATGAATTTCAATTAAATTTTGTGGAAATGTTTGCAATAGGCTACGAACAAAGTGGATCCATGCACAATTATCTCTGCTAGCTAACTGTACACAACCACAAAATATCTCCCAAAGTTCTCTGTCAGTCCACACAATATCTCTAAAAGTTATCAATGAATTTCAATGAAATTTTATCGAAGGGTGGATCCATGCACAATTACCTCTCCTACATTGTAGCTATCTGTCCACACCACACAATTTCTCAGTCTGTACACACAATATTTCCAGATGTTCTCAATGAATTTCAATGAAATTTTATCAAAGGGTGGCCAATAGGCTACAAAAGAAGTCATGATATTTTTAAATGGATCAATGCACAATTATCTCTCTAAGTCCTAGCTAACTGTCTGCAACGCACATACTGTACTTCTGCCAATATAGTTGGAAGAGGTATATGTATTCACTTGTGTCTGTCTGTCTGTCTGTCTGTCTGTCTGTTTGTCCATTTCCATAAATTTCTCACTGACATTTCAATTAAATTTTTGGGTGGATCTTGGAATTTTTTACTGTTACCTCCCGAGCATCTGAACTATTTGTGAACTGATTTTTATTCAGTTTTAAGTGACAATGGCTTTGGCGGAGGTATGCGCTCTCTGAGTGCTTTCTAGTTAATGAAATGTATGACTGGGATTGAGTGGCAACCAGTCGAAATAATATATCTGTTTAATTGTTAGATTTGTTTTTATTTTATATAGATATATATGAGGTTCAGATACATTTTTATCATATACACAAACTGCCTTCTTTTGTCATTTTGTCATTCAATGTGTACTATCATCTGTAAAGTGGAAATTTACAATAAAAACTGCAAGCAGCAAAATATTGCTGAATTTTCTTGCATTCTACATCAGGCTTGCCAGATTTGGCCAGAAGGGGAGATAATCCAAGCTTTATCTCAAAAACTTACTCAACACTGGCATTGGAATAGCGTTGAATTTGGAAATTGAGCAAGTCTGTAGGTAGAGTTTCAATACCAGCTTCTTGCTGACTAAACTCCAAGCATATCTTTCACAAAGGACTAGCACAGCTATTCACAGTGCATAAGAGAAAGAAAAGTCCCTAAAAACTTCTGTCTAGGAACAGTGATCCTACTCCACCCTATTACACTATTACCTAACATATATAAACTATTCACAAAAATACTCACAAACAGACTAACAGGCTCTCTAGATGAAAATCTATGTGAACAGGCAGACTTCAGAAGTGGCTACTCAATGATAGACCACCTACATACAATAAATCAACTAATCAAAAAGTCATTAGAATACAACAAACTACTTTGTTCAGCATTTGTAGATTATGAGAAAGCAGTTGACTTGGTAGAGCATACAGCAGTCTTCAACTCAATGCGAGAACAAGGTGTTAACGAGAATTACATACAAGTAATTCAGAACATATACGAAAATGGCACTGCAATAATTAGACTATATAAAGATTAAAAAAGATTAAAAAAAGGAGTAAGACAGGGGATACAATATCATTTAAACTATTTACAGCGAGCCTTGAAAGCATTTTTCGGAAAACTGACTGGGAGGGAATGGGAATAAACATAGATGGAGAATATTTAAACCACTTGCAATTTGCCAATGACATTTCCATGATGCAAGAAGCATCGGAAGAATTACAAAACATGATGACTGATCTAAATAGGGAAAATAAAAAAGCAGGCTTACAGATGAACAAAACAAAGACAAAAGTAATGTTCAATGATAAAGTCCCCAAAAAGACCATAATAATTGAGGGTGAAGCTCTAGAAGAGGTTGACGAATACATTTACCTAAAACAGGTAATAAAGCTAGAGAAAGACCATGAAAGCAAAATAAAACAGTGCATAATGATCAGCTGGAAATCATTTGGTATGAATAGAGACATATTGAAAAGCACCTTTCCTATGTGCTTAAAGTGTAAAGTATACAATGAATGCATAATACCAGCTATGACTTACGGAAGAGAAACATGAAAATTAACCAAACGAACTGAGAACAAACTTAGAATCGCACAGAGAGCCATGGAAAGAGCAATGCTGGGGATAACTCTAAGAGATAGAAAAAGATCAACATGGATTCGAGGGAGGACTAGAGTGAAGAATATTATACAAATAATTAAGCTGCAAAAACGGAGATGGGCTGGACACTTATCAAGAAGAGATCACAACAGATGGAGCAAAAGAATAACCGATTGATGCCATTGGGACATTAAACACAGTAGGAAAAGACCAGATACAAGATGG
>VCCN01001484.1:4004056-4021877 GCA_006491835.1 Architeuthis dux | reverse complement strand
TTCATTTCATGTTTAGGAAAGGCATTGTGTTCCATTGCTCGTCAAGTTGAAATGATCTTGTCTTTCAGGCAAGCTTGGGAAGAAACAGACATGCTGTGTAAGTCTTCTACACTATACTCCAATGCTATCCAAAAGTACTGATTCCTCTAATAGTCAGGTAGCTTAGCAGCAAATTTTGGCTGGATGTGGACACACCGGACAAAAGCACCAAATTTCTTCCACATATTATTCATGACCGTAATTTCACATTTTTGATAGGAACCACTTCCTCCAGATACATTATGGCGGCCATCTTGGATTTTAAAGATGGCCATCATCTGAAACTTATATCACCAATATCTTGGCTTGTAAACCACTTAAGATCGTAATATTTGTGTCTAAACATACATTTCCATGGTCAAGGAATACAAATATAATCTTTAGAAAAGAATAGAATGTTTTTTTATAGGCAGAAAGACAATATGAAACATAAATTATGAAAAGGTATACAACATTCTGGGAATAATGTTAATACATTTCCGTAACAAAAATACTTCTTGCACTCAGATTGTCAATTATAAATTTATTAGTATACCTTATATTGTTATTACACACTATTGCATATAAGTTTGTCTTACTTCTCACATTGGCAACTGCAAAACTCGGTACACTTCCAATTAGCCTTTTTGCATGTACACCTTACCACTTGACTCTTACATATGACAATTCATTACAGGCTTTTGAGACTAAATGTAGTGTACACCATACAGGAACCCATGGTATGTTGCCATACTTCTAGATATGTTGCCACCCTTCTAGAGCAGGCCTGTGTTCATCACTACATTGACTGGTGCACCATATATCAGCCTGATAAGCAGCTCGCTTGGAGTGCATCCTGGGTTGGAGGAACTGTCTCCATTGTTTTTCCCTTCATGCAAAATAGTTCCTTCCTGGCTTCATTCTAAGTCACTTGTCTTATCGTACAAGACAACAGTGAAGCGTTCCAGCAGTTGGAAATGTTGAAAATCTGTCTTTAACTCTGTGTATGGATGCTTTGCCATGTAGGTAAAGGCACGTAACAACTCCATGCCTCCTATGCAGATTTTTCCCTCTTCCAAAGAATACAAGGTATCACATCCTGTAAAATTGTGGCAGACAGGGAGAGCCAGGGATTTCCTTGCACCTATCTCCTCATAAATGGAATTGATGTGATAATATATGAAGTTCTTGCCTGTACCAAAGGCAACCCAAATGTTCAAATCTTTGTTCATAATTTTCAGGTGATGAAACTTGCCAATGAGAATCACCACCATGACTGTGTCAACAGTGCGCACCAGAAAGTTGGTGCATCGGAGTGGACCAGCAGCCTTGTGTCTGCTTCCTCGTGATCACATGTTCCCAGAGATCTATCAGTTACTTGAAGAATAACTGTATTCTGGGCAGTCAACAGTTGCAATCTTGTTTGAAAGGAATGCAAACAGTTCTTCTTTGTTGGTTGGGTCATGTGGGAAGTCTTGTTCTTACCTGCAACTTTTTCCAAACACCTTTTCCTCGTGTTTTGCTATTGGATTCTTTGATACTACTTTGGATGTATATGTCTCATACAATATCAACTCTCTTTTAAAGGTTTTTAATTGCTTCATGATATGTGGAATAAAGACCTGATCAGCATACTCTTTAAATGTTGCAACATTGTTTGAAGGGAGCAAGTGCACTACAGCAGCTCCATCAAGAAGCTTCACGTCAGGAGGTTCATCCAGAGTGTCCTTAGCCAGAATACTTAGCAAGTCAGATTTCTTTCCTTTCCTAGACTACACACTGTTTGCACTGTACTCACCACAGACTCATCCAATATATTCTGTGTGTCTGGAGCAAGTAACTCATCACTGTTGTCTAGGAAAGGGTTTCCCATTTCATTAATATCTTGAATCAGACTTGCAGCCTGCTCCCTGAAATTTCTCTGCATTGATAATCCCTCTTCATGATGATAACAATAAGATTCCTTTTCTTTTGTTAGGTAGTCCTCTTTAAATTCCTTCAGTAACCTTGCTGATGATGCAATACCTGCTTGTGTCAATGCATTAGTCCAACCAGATCCTGCCAAATAGTCACCATACATTTTCCACATTGTCATCTCTATGTGAAGGCCTCCAAACAGTATTATAAATTTGTCCTCCCTATGTGTGTCAGGTGAATTTCACCGAGTGAACTTGGCAAGAACATAGAGTGGTGCGTCAAAGGCTGTAACTGGTATTTATCCAGAATTAACGAATTTTGTTTTTTGCTGCCTTCTCATAGTAAAGGGGCAGGAGCTGTGTAAGAGTTGCAAAATCTACTGATGTATCTTGCATGGAAGCATGGTATGCTGACCAGGCAATGATGGCACATTTTCCAACTTCATCTTGATGCAGTAGTTGACAAGTATGTTCCAACCAGCTCCACTCTTTCAATTGTGAACACACCAGTTGTTGTTGAAATGGTAATGATGTCTTTGAAAGTGGTGTAACCAACATTTTTGCTGTCTTCAAAGCCACAGCTGGCACAGTGGTGTAGCTCTCTGGCAACCTTTTATTCTTCTTTGCATTACTTTCAGGAAGTCTGATATCATTTTGCTTCTCTCCCAAATTATCAGAAGTAGGAAACTGAAATAGACTGATGCCTGTGCCATGAAATGAACCCTTTATAGTTGTAGGATTATGATTATTGTCAACTGCAACAAAAGTAAATGGTCTTTGTCCTGCTGTTGCAAGATGACTCTTTTATAGCTTACACTGAGACCTAAGTCATATAGCTGTGTGACAATCTTTCTAGACCTGGTCTCTGTGTGAATCTTCAAGCCAATGTACAGAGGCAGTGGTGGTTCCCTATCCAATGAATGCTGTGACTTACCAGAAGAGGATGCATGAAATTGAAGAGAATGGTCTGACAGACTGTTGAGCTTGCCTGTGAGTTGCTGCTGTCTTGGTCTTTCAGGTCAGGACCGTCCAAGAGCATAGACACAAGGTTTTGAGAGTAGGTGGCAATAAATATTCCTAACAACCACAAGGACGTTTTCCATCAAAGTGGAAATCTTTATAACCGGTAGTCTCTTTGCGCACTATCTTGGCAAACTTAGCCAGCAATGTTGCCTCATCTTCATAATCACATTCCATGGCCTGTTTCACCATTTGCTGCATATCTTGTTAAAAAAACAATACCTTATTTTTGTCAGCACTTCCTTCTTGTGCTTGTGGAAAGTATGCTAGAACTTTTTCCTTTAATCTAGTTCGGTTAACCTCTTTGTCAACACCAAGGTACTGTAGCTGCTGTTCATACAACTGATGCAATTCCGAAAATTTGAAGCAGAAGGTCTCATCTTCTACACACTTTTATATATAAATAAATAGCTCTACAAGTGCTCTTGCCTTCATCCACTTCTCTTCAGAAGAATTTGCTGATTCCTGCACATTTTGCTGCATCAGTGATCGGTGGTGATTGCTTCTAGTGTTATAAGATCACTACCTTCTATCCTAGCTAATAACTCTGTTTCCTGCAACTCTGTAACCATCTGTGTTATGATCTCCTCAGTTCGAAATGTTCTAAATTCATGGAGGTGTACATCCTTTTGTTCGTTGACTGGTGCTGTGACGATTTCTCCCCAGAAGAGCTACTCTCCACAGTATCAGTCCTGTATTGCTTTTTGATAGCCCGCCCCAACTTCTCTTTGCTGAACTTGACATAGCAGGATTTGTACCAACAAGCTTTGATTTGAACCAGTTCACTTACAGTTATGTCTTCTCTAAAGTTAAGTTCAATTGGTAATTTGCCAAGGTTTTAGAAAGCACTGTATGGTTCTGACTTATCCCCACTTCCTTTTGTATTAAGTGGGCATTTCAAAGCATCTGGAGTGCTTTCTTGACAGATGATGCAGAGGGACCAATCCATCTAATATGAAATCATTAGAAAATTAAGTTTAGTCACAGTAATACATAACATATTTAAATAAGTTATTTTTAGTTTTGTCCAAATATACTTCTATTACTTTTCGTGTAGGAGTGTATTTGTATTACTTTGCCCTGAAAATATATGTTTAGACACAAATATTACGATCCTAAGTGGTTTACAAGCCAAGATATTGGTGATATAGGTTTCAGATGATGGCCATCTTTAAAATCCAAGATGGCCGTGATAATGTATCTGGAGGAAGTGGTTCCTATCAAAAATGTGAAATTACGGTCATGAATAATATGTGGAAGAAATTTGGTGCTTTTGTCTGGTGTGTCCACTTTTTTCGGCTAAGCTACCTGACTATAATAAAAAGGATTGATGTTATACTCTGAAATGAATTACAGCTTTAGCCCATACAGTTTGCCAGATTGCAATGTACTGATAGTTAAAGAGATTCACCTACCTGATAGCAGAGACTTTGTGGGACTCCAGTCCAGTATGTTAACCACTAAGCTACAACCTCATAAAAAGGCAAATCGAGAACTAATGAATTTTGATATTGGCAGTCATTTGGAATTGTATGATTGGATGTAATAAAGTGCTGAAAGAAGCTCACATGATCAGATGCACAGTGAGTGAGGCTAGATTGTTTGCGTCTCTCGGAAGAGGTCAAGGGTTGAAATGAAGATATTGATATTAGGAGGCCAAGATGACAAGACATGAATGTTTTCTATTTGCAAGATATTATTACCATTCATGATTATCTGAAGACATGAAAAAGAGGATCAAGTCAATAAGATAATTTTAAAATTGATCCTCCACTATATGTAGATCTTATTTGTCAAGGAAGACAAAGACGAAAATGCCAGTGGTTCCTTGTCTCCCAAATATTGGGCAATTTAGGCAAGTCATAATATGGAAGATCTCTTTTTATACATAAAATAAAATAAAACTGATCACTCATTTTATGTTGATTTTTTAAAATCCATGTACGTAAAGATTATTAGTCTCTATATTAAAATGGTTCTTCATCTTACCAATCCCACAACCCAGTGCAGGGTCGTTTGGGCACCACTGATGATTTCATCATAGGTGTGTCAAGGGTGAGATAGCTTGATGGAGCCTATCCTTCTTCAGGCTGATTTGGAATCAATTATCCATCTCCTAGACTGATTGCCAACCATGGCTAGAGATCCCAGTCTGCCCTACTGTTTACCCTTAGCTGGAGGGGAGAAGAGATGGATTCATGCCTTTCCCGAGGACATTAGTGCGAAGTGAACACAAACCATCTCAGCTGGAGTTTGAACGGCTCTCCAATTCCACTCTCCATGCTGTTAACCGCTTGGCCACCCTGCACCTCCATCTTATACATATGGAAAAAAATATTACCTATCACCTTTTCATCTGCCGTGAAATGGGTGATCATTTTAGCACTTAGATAAAAGCAAAGCTGATTACCTACTTTGTTCTCATTTAATGCATAAACAAGGATAAAGATTAAAAGCTAATGAGTGTTGATTGCACTAATAAACCATAAACTCTTCCATAGTTTTTATGGCCATAAAAAGGAGTACAGTTTTACTTTTAGCTAAGTACTAAAATGATCACCCACTTTATATTCTATGAAAATATGATCCAATATTTGTGAAATCAAGTAACCTACTTTTTTATTCTCTTTGTTTATATTTATGGGGGATCATTTTCAAATGGACAGAATGGAAGATTATTTAGTCATTATTTGAGCATCAAATTGCACTCCTACACAAACACACACTGGTTCATATAAATAGACAAACATTTAAATGGTATAATAATTCAGTTTTTCTGAGACTATCTATCCATTGTGGGGCACTGAGCTTCGATTTGCCCTGATTATATCTGCTTATCACTCTGCCAAGTCATTCCACAGCACACTGATCAATTATAGGATGATGATTTGTAGATAGTTACAAAAGTGATTCAAGATTTATTCAAATAAATGGTTTATAGCTAAGATTGAATGCACAGAAGGTAATGAAAAAAATCCACTTAGATTTGTTATAGAATGAAAAAAAGCCAACTAAGTATCTGTTCTTCAAAGAATTCTGAAAATCTTCATTTGCTCATTGTGAAGATATTAGAAACTGTTAACCAAAAATGTAAACATAGGTTTCTTCAGTTTTTAAGTTGGTCTGGCTGTCTGTCTGGATGGCTATGTATCACATGTACAGGCCACACCAATGGAACTAGAGGGCTGAAAATTTGAACATTTACATTTATTTATTATGTCTAGAAAAAACGGTTTGTTTTTTTGAAAATTCCCCCTCTCCAAATAGGTTTTTAGTGGGGGGTTCGATTTACAATGTAAGTGTATGCTAAATTGGTCCCTTAGTTTGTGTCTGGTAGCATTCACACTTGTTTTTTTTAAATTCACACTTTTTTAATGATAACTGTCTAACAAAAGCTGAGAGAAGTAACTTATTCATTGATAACCCTGTTTTCCAATTTTTAATTGATTACCCTCAACATGGGATGGTGTCAGACCTATTTTTTCATATATATTGATCTGGCACATAGCTGATACAAAATAAAATCTCATTAAAATCTGGCCTTTACCTGGACTCAAACACTAGTTAGGAACAGCAATGGAAAACTTGCAACCGCTGTCTCCCCCAGCACACCTGCCATAGAGTGATGGTTAGTATATTAGTTATAAAAGCCATTGCTGGTGAGTTTGATCATTGGTGACTGCACCACAATTGTAGCCTTGTACTGAAGTTGGCTTTCTACATTAAATATCTACTGATGGAGATATTGATAATCTTGGAATTAAAATAAGACAAAAATCATGGAATATGTGTGTAGTTGTGCACATGGTTCCTACATCTTTCAAAGACATACAAGACAAACAGGAAATCAAAAATAAAAGCAGCTAAAATCACAATGTTGATAATTATAGCAAGAATGCTGAATAAAGAAATCCCGCTCTGAGAAAATTTAGCATTACTTACAGAACTTTCCAGAGAGTTTGCCTCTGAAGAACTATATATAGAACTATCTATACATATAAAAGCCAAATATGCAAATGAGTATGTTCGTATGGTCGTTGTATGATGTTTGGTTGTCTGTAGTGTCTGCTAGCTGAGATCCTCGTAATGGACTGGTCCACATGAGATAGATTGTTCGACAAATAATAGAAATAAAGGGTGGACAATACAAAATGTGACATGCCATTCCCATAGCAATGAAGAACACTGACCAAAGTCTATCTGTCAATGCAATGCAACAATGTCAACTGCTTTCTCTTTCCTTTGATGTAGCCTACACAGTGAAGAAGCAATTGGGAGGGGAAAGGCAGTTTCTGGTCAAAATCTCACAAAAATGGCCAAATGCAAATACTCTCACCACACTGAAAAAAAAGGAAGTCAAAATGGCTCAAAATTTAAATATGGCCATACCAAAAAGTTCATCTCTAAATGCTTTTTAAAAAGGTCAGATTTGTCAAATTTGGTCATCAACTTTATTTTGTAAGGAAATACGTTATATTTTTAATAAAATGAGTTTCTTTCTATGACTTTTTAAAAAATACTGCACAATGTCAGTGGTGACTTTTCTTAAGACTTTCTAAAAACTTAAAATTAGGATACTTGAATAAATAAAAAAAAATTATTTAATAAAATCGCTTTTGGCTCTTTATTGCCGATCCATATATAAAAAACCCTGTAATTTTTTACGGGTATATGCTAGTTATAATAATAATAACTATTTGGGCCTCATAGGAATTTTGCATTAATACAGGAAAATGTAATTATATATTATTCACAGTTTTAAATAGTGGCTTATCCTTTTATGACTTTATATATGCTTTATGAAAAACACTATTATCCTTCTCTACTTGACTTTATAACCCTAACACTTGCTGACTATAGAGAAAGCAACATAAAATCATGGCATGTATATTCAAATGTTTCAAAAGTTTGGCATTGGGATATATTTACTGTCCTTGAATGATGTAGTATTTTTCCATCACAATAAAATCAGGATTAGAATAGAATTGAACAATGAAGTGCGATTTATACACTTTAATATTTTATATGGAGAAAGTTCTCCTGTACACATATTGAAAGGATTACAAATAACATAGGTACAGACAATAGATCCATGGGTAGTTAAATAATTTGTGAAAATGGAGTAATTGTAATTTTAGAAGTGTAGGAAATATTGCTGGTAGGTAGATACAATATTCTTATTTTTTTGTTTGTTTTGTTTTTGTGGGAGTGAACGGGATATTTCTATGGCTGATCATAGTTTGTCATTTCAAAGACATAAAATTGATTTATATCTTTTTTTCCCCATAAGACTTGCATTTACTAAGTTTAGCTTAGTCAGCCACCATCTTCTTCTATCTTTCTTTTCCTTCTATTATATATAAGACAACTGGCTCTGTCACTGTATCCCCCACTTAAACATTGGCAACAGCTCAACCAAATTTGGCACAAATTTGACATGCATACTCAATGGACCTAGGGGAATGTTTTAAAGTAAACAGTTTTGAGGATAACATTTTTTAAGCAAATATTTCACAAATTTGGCATATATACTCAATGGACCAGGAATTTTTCTTTTGCTTTTTAAATTCCTAATCTTCAGGACAGATTAAAATATTAACAATTATTCTGAAATATAAAAAAAGAAAGAAGGACTATATAGTAATAGGAAAGATAAACATATTAATTATTTTTTAATTTTTTAATGATTTTGCTATATGGAGTTAAAATACTCTCTCAGGTAATCCTAAGGTTGTAGGTTGTTCTCTTGCATCTGAATTTGCAGATTAAGCATCTTCTCTTTGTGTTTTGAGATTGGCATTGTTAGACATCAAAGAAAAACACAAAAGTCCTATTAGTGGAGCCACCAAACTGAAAATGTCAAGCCAATTGTGCATTTTGTGATAAAAGCATGACATTTGGTACACTTATAGCCAAAGGCATTCCAAAAACAAATTTGGATATGGAGCCATCATGGATTTTCAATATGTCACCCATGGCAGCCATTTCAAAATGTCTGCCAATGACAACTGTTTTTAGATCAATTTTTCTATCAGCAATAGATATAATATATTGATGACATAATTAGTTGAATTTATTTACCATACATAGATTTGGGGAATTGCCATATGGATAATACATGCAAGTCATTGAAAATTCAAGATGGCCACCTTGACTGGTATGGAAACTATGTATGGTAAATAAATTCAACTAATTATGTCCTCAATATCATATTATATCCATTGCTGATAGGAAAATTGAACAACTGTCGGAATCGAGGTTAAGGAAATGACTGAAAATCTTGTATATACATGCAAAAATGGTGTTTATCTAAATAAAATATGGAATATTCTAAATAAGTAATAATTGTAATAGATGAGGTACCCATCTAAGCTGTAAAAGAGGTCAGAATTGAATAAGATAGATAGGTAGATAGATTGATAGATAGATATCAGATTATTATTATCTGTGTAAGCGCAAACCCAGGCCCCACATTAAAGATTCACAGAAGGACACAAAGTAAGGGTACAGTTTAGTATTATACTTACATTGTGAATTGAACCTCTCACTAAAAACATGAATTTTCAAACACTGACTTGCTTCTGAGTAAAACTTGGAATTGAGGTTAAGGAAATTACCAAAATCTTTTTTTTATACGCGCAAAAATAGTGTTTATTTTGTTCCATATCGCCTCGTAGACACGTGCATAGAATTTAATAAAACTTTGTAGAAATACTCAGAAAGATGCTAAAAGTATGATGAGGGTGGTGGCATTGAATAAAAAGTATCACGTGTGTCAAAATCGATTAATCAATCACACATACATAAACAGAGAGGGGGGATTAGAGAGAGAGTGAGAGTAAGTGATACTTATGGTAATGACAGAGTGGGTGACAGGCCAAAAGCAGCAGCCAAGAAAGAAAGAAGAAAAGAAAGGAGAAAGACTATAAGAAGAACGGTCAGGTGGAAGTAACTATGAGACAGGATTATGCCTAAATTAAATTATCAAATTAAATATTAGACACAGTTCCTGTGGACCATTTTTATACTATTAATATATATTTATTTATATGTATTTTATACTATTAATCAACAGCTTCTCCCACCACAAAAAAAAAAACAAAAACAAGAGAACAGCATAATCAGAATTTGAGTAGAATTTGTCAGTGGAAAAAAAGTTCCCCTTCGATTTTGATACCTAAAAGTGGAAAAAATGTTCCCATTTGATTTTGAGCCTAAAATTTGAAAATAAAGTTCCTCCTCGGTTTTGACCCCTAAAAGTGAAAGAAAAAGTTCCTTTTTGATTTTGACACCTAAAAGTGGGAAAAAAAGTTCTGCCTAAATTTTGATCCCTGGGAGAAAAAGTGTGAGAAAAAGTTCAACATCGATTTTGATCCCTGAAAGTGGCAAAAAAAACACACTTCTCCTGGGTTTTGACCCCTAAAAGTGAGGAAAAAAAAATTGCGACCGCTAAAAGTGAAAAGAAGTTTCCCCTCAATTATGTCCCCTAAAAGTAGAAAGTTGATTTTTTATAAAGAAATATATATAAATGAATATAACAAATGGTGTAATCCCGTCCTTAATATTTTATTTAATTCTAATAAATTTAGGTGCATTTAGGCATAGACTTTTTTAATTTCATCACTGGTTGATTTGGATGGCGATGATTAACAAAATATTGTCCAAAAATCCTACCGGTGTCCAATGGTGAACAATAAAAGCTGCATGTCTACTTGAATTACTTATGATCTTGCAAGGAATCAGTATGCAGCTTTGTAAATAGCGGTAGTGAGCGAGGAATTGGGTGTGCAGCCTTTTTTGTTTGGTGCTTGCGAGGAATTGGTATGCAGCTTTGTAAATAGTGGTAGTGAGCAAGGAATTGGGTGTGCAGCTTTTTGGGGTTGGTGAACGGACAAAGCTGTACATCTACTTCATTATTATTATTATTGTAATCACTTCACTATAATTTAAATAAGCTAATTGGATTCCTACATCCCCAAAACATGGAATTGGGCACCAACATTACTTCTCTAGAATGAATAATAGGCATTTAATGATTTGGCAGCCGTCTTGAAAATTATATCTTCCCAGTGGCCAGACTGTGGTAGACGTTTGATATGTTATTAAGCACACCTGATACTACAAAAACGGTTGGAAAAACTTGTCTAGGATGAATAATGAACGAGTGATATGCATTTTATGGATTTGGCAGCCATTTTGGACGCCATCTTGAAAATTATACCTTTTCAGTGGTCAAACTGTGATACACTTTTTATATGTTTTGAGCACATTTGATACTACAAAAAACTGTTGGAAAAACTTATCTAGGATGAATAATGAACAAGTAATGGGTATTTTAAGGATTTTGTGGTCATCTTGGACACCATCTTCAAAATTATACCTTTCCAGTGGTCAGACTGTGGTAGACTTTTAGTATGTCAAAAACCATTGAGTAACCTTATATTGCGATTTTTGGGGGGTAGCATGTTTTTTTTTCATAAATGCAGCCAACTAATTTTGCAGTCAACTTGGATGCCATCTTCAAAATTATACCTTTCCAGTGCTAGAATTTTTTGGGGAAAAACTTGTCTAGAATGAATAATGAAAGAGTAATGAGCACTTTAAGGATTTTGCGGGCATTGTTGAAAGAATTGGCAACATGTTTTTTTCACATCTTCAATACACATATTTTGATATTTCAGCGAGATCAAGACATAATGTGCTTATATTTCAATTGATAATATGCCTCTTATTTATTTTGCTGTGTGAAAATCCTCAAGAAAATGTACTGAAGATGCCTTACTTAATTACACTGCAAATTTTTTTTCCCAAAATATCTTGTGGGAGGCTTTTGACATAAATTAAGCCTTCCGGTGATACCAAATATGAATACTTGGTATTAATAGTAATTTAATAATAATTTGATAGTTGCTTCCCTTAGAACTGGCATTAATTTTGGGACAAATCGGGAGTTACTTCTGTGACTGTGACAGCTCTATTATGTGTTACTGCCAATGAAAACACGGTCTAATTTTGCCACAGGTAATTCCTTTTAGTTGATAATAAAACAATTTATAAGCAGTGACATTACCAAGAAAAGTTTTTTTCTTCTTCAGGTCATTGATTTTTTGGTCGTTAGACCTGAAATTTTTAAACGAAGAACGAGTTTAAGGTGTAAGACAATTTATCCTAAATTTCAAAAGAAAATGACTTTGTCTCATATTGAAATTGTACAAAAAAAATCTACTTATATATAATGAACTGATTCACTTTCTTGGTTCTCTGTCCATAACCATGGACTCTTCCACTTAAAGGCAACAAGTTTGCTGATAAAAAATATCTCCTACCCACCATTTTAAACAATGGACTTCCACTGAAATAAGTTTTTTAGTTTGTCCCAGGTTTTCAAAAGTTTGCTTTATGCCAATTTTTTCAATAAAGGTGAAAAGCGAAAATAGCGTTTAGCAGCGAACCATTGTAGAGGCAGCGCACGCCCTCTTCTACACCCTAGTCTCTTGTACCTCCCACTACCACAACCTTAGGGTCTGGAGACGCTCAAAAAAATTTCCATTATAAATTAATGATTTCGGCTTACGAAACGCTCTACTTTCGGATAGCGGGGGAACCTGTATATCCGTGAATTTTTTTCACGGGTATTAACTACTAAAAGAAAATTAAAAAAGGAAGAGCAGTTACGACTACCACCATTAACCAAATGATCAAGTTGAGACCAGCTTACTTGAGGGAGGTGTTGGAAGAGGGAAGCAGATAAGGTCACGTGATTACGTTATTCAATTGTTCTATTGAAAAGAAGAAGTAAAAATAGATTCTCCCATTTTCACACTAATAAGTTTGTAACTGGTAACATCTGATATTTATTTTCTGCGACCTTGAAATAACACTAATCATTAGTGAAAAGATTTTAATTTTTAAGCGTATTAAAGTCATGTAAACATTTTTTTTAAATCTCAATTATTAAATTTTAGAAAGTTCGGAAACTTAAAATACGACATCGACATTACAAATGTATAGCCGAATTGCTTCGTACAAATAAATGTCGTAATTAAAAAAAAAACAAAAAACATTTTTATTTTAAAAGAAAAGCACTTTTAAATTTTAACAATTCCAGTTGTAAAAGAAGACCATTTCGAAAATAAACCCTCGGTATTCGTTCATTTTTGTTTTTAGCACCTGTTAATAAAATTGTCAAATGGAAAAGTTAAAATTGTATGCATAGCAATCCAACCAGTTAATAGCTGATCAATTCTATGGTCACAAAATGGGGGGTCAAATTACATTCCAATGAAATCATAGACTGATCCCCCATTATATAACTACTATGTTTATTCTGTTTCAAAATTCAAAAAAGAAAATACAGTACTACGAAAACAGCCTGATGCCGTAAACAGGTTCTTGATATAAGTTGCAAAATCATTAAACGATACATTAAGGAAGAAAAATCAGCAAGTTCATTTAAAAGATATTTTGATTCTAGGTTTATTTTATATAAGAATTAAATAACATGAAGGTAGATATTATAATAAAAGATTGTTTTAAAGCTATTTTACTTCCTAGTTTAGCGATTAGTCTAAGATTTTACGACAATCGTTATCCAGTCTAACGTTGCAGAAGTGTTATGTGCTGGGCTCTGATGGCGCTTGGTAATCATCGAGCATTTTTGGTACTTCTGACATGTCTACTGTGAAAACAGCATCTAATCCAACAAATTATACCGCTAGCGATGCTGCCAAGGATTACCCCTTACACTGGCTTGTCTGGAATAATAATTTTCAAGAACTGGAAGTTGAGCTAAATAAGAAAATCGTAAGTAAAATAACCAAATATATTGCAATAATGACAATATTATGTTGGGTTACGCTGTTCAAGGTTCGTTAGGACTTTTTGTTTGAAAAAGTTCTTCAATATAATAATTCTCGTGTAAGTGCATGCATTTTCTTCTTCAATATCTCTGTGATAAATATGGTTATTCATTGGTAAATTTGTTTGTATTCTTGTATGAAATTTCGATATTTTTGCCTCAGTATCGTAACCTAGAGTTGAACGACCATTTCCACATTATGTATTGGTGGGTTACGGATTACGGAAAAACGTGTTCAAGGTTTGTTAGGTCATACTGTTTTAGAAAGTTTTTCTAACGGAATAATCCGGTTTTAAGTTAGTGTATTTTGTTCTTTGATGCTTCAGTGGTAAATCGAAGTGCTTGTTCTGCGAATTGGTTGGTAATTTGTAAAGATATGTTGCTATTTATTGTCCTTGTTAAGTTGGTACTCTAACCAAAGAGAGTGGACGGCCATTTCCAATCCATTTCCGCTTTTAAAAAAATGGCCCTCCCCCTTTTCAGGAACCCGAGCGAATAATTAAAGAAAACCGAATTATCTCGTTTGTGAAAAATGTGATGCTAATAAAAAATATTATAAAACTAATGTTGAAGTATAACTATTTATATTTTTAAAATGACTGCCTTTCAAATTTAAATCCTCGTTTTTTAAACCCGGAAAGTGATAAAAGAGAGAGGAAAAAAATCAATGAAGGTCATAATTTTCTTGTTTAGCTTTCGTTTATTTCTATTGCAGTTCTTATTTTTGTTTGTGGTTGTTGGGGAAATATATAAATAAAGTTCTCTATCGTAAAATTACATTTCATTCCAATCCAAATATTTTCCCTTTATTATTTTTTAATTATTCAAACAGAATTCTCTATTTTTACACCTTCGATCCAAATTCCAATGAATGGGAAATCCAGTTATAAAGAGAATTGAAAGTTGAAATGAGAAAAAAAATGTAGAGATGACGTTTACAATAAAGTATGAAAATATTTTAGATGACGTTTAAATTTTAAAATAATTTTGATTATTCTCTCAACACTTATTTATTTATTAACGTTTACCAATTTAGGATGTTTCTATTGCATTTTAACTAATTTCTTTAAAACACTTATTTTCGAGACAAATGAAAATCTTCAAATTCATTCGAAGAAAGTCGATTTTTCTGTTTGTATTCAGTATGACTTATGATATAGTCACCACAACTTGATCGAATACCATCTCTTCTTCCTTTCCTATTGAATAATTTAGACTTATTTTTGTGACTTTAATTTCGTTAAAAAATATTTCCAACGACATCAAAAAATGTTATTAAAATAAAACGAAAACAAAAACTTACATAATAGAATTCAGTCGCAAATTTGAATCTTTATGCATTTAAAGACTAAAAAACAACCCCAATGCAGCAGGTGTTGCTTTAAAAAATATTTCTCACCCAGTTTAAATGTCGATTTTAAATTGAAAATAACTAATGAGAAGATGAAATGCAAATTTACATAAAACCATTTTATTTTTAATATAAATTTTAAAACTTTCACAAATTTAATTTAGATAAAATGAGATTTAACGCAGGAACGCATTCTTTCTTCAGTTTTTACTTGAAAAAAGGAAGCATATTCTTAGTTGACGTTAATCGTAATTTTTTACGTGTATTTTAAAGATCATTAACAATTCGAGGCCTGACTTTCGCGAAAATGGCAGAAAGTAGGTTCCCAATTTCGAATTATAGTTACATTGTAAATAGACCCCCCCCCCTAAATAACTTTTCAAAACTGTCAAATTCCCTGAAGAAAGGGGAAGGTCTTATTTTTTTGAGGCGGGACCTTCGTTTGCCAGAAGTGACAACTTATTTGGGAGAAAGCTAATTTTTCGTCTTCTCAATTTAATTACTAGTAAAAACTCGTTACACTAATTGTTTTGTTATGTTTTCGTGTGCTGTCAAGCAAGTGTAAAAAAGATTTCATTATGAAACATTTCCTTAAAAATAAAACCTTTGGTAATGGTAAAGACATAATAAATCATTGGCAATATTTTTTCTAGATAACTTGTCAAATCAGTATTTGTTTTTGTCATTAGTGCATTATCATTAAAAATGATAACATTTATTCCAGTTAAAAGACGAAAAAAACCCAGAGTTAAAAGAAAAATCACCAATTAAAGTGCCCACCACCACACTTGATTTATTTTTCCGTAAAAAAGTTGTTTATTTAAGAAGCAGTTTTTTTTCTGGCACTAACGACCTCTGTCATTTCATTTGATCCCAAAAAATTGATGTGATTAATTAATTTTCTTGTTCTTGGAAAATTCGTATATGTGAACCTTGAAGTGCATTCTTTCCTCTGCGATGAAAACTTATTTCTTTATTTGTTTTTCAACACTTATGGGTAGTTTACAACCTTCGTTTCGGTTCTTTTACTGACAACAACCGTGATCAGAACATTAATAAAATGATGGATTAGTAAGTAAAATATCTCTAGAACAAATTGGCTTTTTCTCGTAGGGTTGAAGAGACCATTTCATTGCAACCAAATTAAATGTTCTGTAACTAAATCGCTGTAACGATGTCATAACTCAGAACAAAAATGTCCAGATAAAAAAATTACCCCCCTCCCACACACACTTGAATTTATTTAATTCAAATATCTTGAATCATTCATTGAAGTTATTCAGGAAAATATTTTCTAGTTGAAAGTTTAGTATTTAAAAAAAATCTAAATACTGATTCGCACAATCGCAAATTTCCAAACAGCTGAAGGCGTTAGATTTTATGATTGAGTTTTTATCCTGTCTTGAATCCACATTTTGTGCGAGTTATTAGCACATCCAGGATGCCAATTTTTTATCTTCTTTTCCATTGTGAACTGTATTGATATTGAGTTCACATGGTTCAGCAGTACATGCACATCTTCCTGGTTGGGTTAGAGTATGAAGGTGTTATCTACATATCTTAGCCATGTGGTTGTATATATTTGCCATTACTGGAGATCATGGGGAACCAATAGCCAAACCTTCTAATTCTACATCTCTGGAATTCAGAAAAAAGGCAAAAACATGGGTGCCTTAATTTGACGTTCTGTACGAATCTCTTGGATCTCTAGAAAGCAAGTTAATTATTGTATTCGTTTTCCATGGTGACTGAATTGATGGTCTGATTGAATTTACATTATCTAGGGCCAGAGTATGAAGGTGTAGGTGCCATTTTCACCATTTATTTTCCATAGATATATATATTGTTAGCCATCATCCGTGAAAGCAGTGAGATCAAAATAAGACATGAAACTACTTTAATACAGTCATCCCCCGTTATAACTGAGCTGCGATTATTGTGGTATGGGCAATGTTCACAGGGGTGGGTGTTATTTATTTGCTTCCCCACGACGGCAAATTTGACACAATGTCAGTTTAGGGTTGGGTGGAGATCCCATGACTAGAGACTTTAGGGGGGAGAATCCCAAGTCCCTGTCACTTAGATGAAAAACAGCAAACATTATTGTATAAAAGCTAAGTGAGATTTGAATAACCAAAGGCATTCTTTAATGTTTTTTAAAATTTTTATTAAATAATACCACCAAAATAACTACAATATATGACAAAGTCTGCTAAATTTCATTATTTAAAAACAAAATATTTACATATTTAAATCGATGACCTAACCCTTTCAACCCATAAGCTGTTGCACTTTCAGAGTCTCTGGATCTGAGCTCCTGGGGGCGGGGGAAAGCTTAAATTATTTTTTTTTAAAAAAGGTTTGTTCATTGACTACTGAAATGTTTGCGTAATTCAGTGGTTTTGAAACTGGCGTCCGCAGCAGTGTTCCCTCTAAAACCTAACATCATCATCCATTGTACAGATATCGAAAAAATATAGTTATTGTAACTTATTGTACACAGACCAGTACAATATATAAGGATTTGTAAGTACGAACAAAATAGATGAATATTTCAGTGTGACATTTTTTTAAAAATCGGCATATTATTCGATTATGATAACTTTTCGATATTTGTTAAAGGACGAATTTAAAAAAAAAAGATTTTCCATTCCAAAT
>VCCN01001484.1:3989822-4003415 GCA_006491835.1 Architeuthis dux | reverse complement strand
AAAAAAAAATGCTTGAATTTTTGTTTCTTCATACCCAAGGATTTGAATAAATGTAATCCATTTAGAATACATGTGATTTTTATAGGTCAAAACTTGTTTATTATTGTAGTTCATTGATCACAGTCTAAAAATTAAATACTATAAATAGGGGTCCGCCAGAATATTTTCTTTAACAGGGGTCTTGAGTTTTCAAAGTTTCAAAACCACTGATCTAATTCCTTTTTACAGATAGTTTGCTGGTGTAAGTCAAATATATTTCTTACAGTCCAGTAAATATCGGGTTTACATGTTCAAAGGGAAATTCTGTTTTTATTTGCGTTTTGTGGGCGAGTGTAGCAGTTTCTTGATTTTTAGTGATTATTTAAAAAAATTTTTAATATGATTTCTGTAATATAAATCATCCTAATAAATGAAAATTATTTGTTTGCTTATGCTTTTAATTGGTTGTATTAAAATAAATTATAAGATTTTTAAAAATACGCAAATATCTAATTTTATGCTAAAATAAACATTGAAAGTTGTTGACTGTAGAGTTTTCCAATTCGGTTTCAAACTGTGGTTATGTTTTTACAGATTCGTTTTACTGTCTGTTTATAAACTGCTTAATTACAGTTCAAACCACGGTTTTGGTTTCAAACTGAATCCAATAACCCTAGTGGCAGATCTACAAACTAATGGCGGATTAGAGAGGTGCAACTGTATCCAGAAGCTTTTAGAAACTGTTCACTTGTATACCTTAAAAATTTACCTTTTGCTTAAAATCTGAGGAAACTTTTTATTTATTTTTTTTTGTATGCTCCTACTTATAACATTTACACCCCTTGGGAAGAAATGTTACTAAGACAAGAAATCATACTTTTAGTAATACTGTAGTTGAAGTTTTTTTTTTTTTTTTTTTTTTTTTTTTTCCAATACGTACTGCAGAAGATACACGGACATATTCACCCATAATTTAAAAACTATGCTCCTGAGCCCTAATTTTTTTTGTTGCTTTTCGTTGCACTAAATTGTCTCACTAACACAAAATAAAATGCAAACATATATTGAAGCGTCATATCCACTGCACTACAATATATAATAAGTTTTCTGCATATATAGTTATAAGTTTTCTGCATACCTCAAAAGATACAAAAACAACACTTTTTTTTTTTACTATGAATTATTGGGTTCTGTGCAGATTTTCTGTTTAAAAATATTAAACATACTTGTTTATAAAATACTAAACTTGCAAACTTAAATACATGTTCACAAATTTCAGAAGCAGTTTATGTGAAAAATTGTGCTGTTATTGTCCACTGAAATTATTCAATTGCACCATTGCAACATATGAAGAAATGTAATTGTTAGCAGTTTTCCAGAAAGAGATAAACCTTGTGAATAAGAAACAACAATCAGTTTTGGATTTAATGTTATTTTCAAAAAACTATAAACCAATAAGTATATTTGTATCATTTGAGGTACATATACCTGTACATAAATTTAGTGAAACAAAAGTTATACACACCTTCAACTCAAACTTCTATTTCTAAACTAGCAAACTCTTGAATATACTCTTCATTAAAATACTTCAATTAACAATTGAAATGTTTTTTAAATCTGTTAGAATTTAGTCCCTAATTTAACTAACACTTTGCAATAGGATAAAGACTTATACCCCATAGACCTCATCCAGAATAATTTATCTAAGTTTCAAGTGAAAATTAATCTTCTTTATTTTGCACTTTGAAATTTTGCGTATTTTCCACCAGCAAATATTTTCTCCAATTATTTAATACTAGTTTACCCTTGCCGTCAGAGAATGATGGCTATATTAGACATTTTGTAATTGCATTGTACTTATAAAATATCAATCTTGTTTATGTTCAATATTTCCTGAATATTAAACAAAACGGTAGAATTAAATAAAGAAACAGGAGAAAAAAATCGAAAAGTCCAATATAAAGAGATGGGCAAATTGCTGATCGTCACATTGTTTTTTTCTTTTTGTGTGTATGAATATTGAAAAGTGTTACATCAAAATATATTGATACACATATGTCCGTTTCTCAGATAAAAAATGTTTTGCTCCAAAGAATTTACAGATAATGTTCAATTCACCATTGAATAATTATGACGTTTTATTTATCAAGTTTAACAGTTGTGGTGGTGGCCAGCATTTCGGGCACTCACATGGTGCAATGAGGTTGTTCACAAGATTTGAGGCGTTATCATTCCAGTCAAGCCCTCCCATTTGTGGGGCAGGGAAGACACCTGATCGGTTGCTTGTGTGATCCTGTGATGCTTCTCCTACAGTTGGGAACCCTTTTGAAGTCAAGTCCAAGTCAGCAGATCTGAGGAGTCTCACATATACCAGTTGTTTAGTTGTAAGTATTCGCCTGAGCTTGGATCTGCCAGAGAATCGCACGACTGCTCCTAGGCTTTTGATGCCAGCATTATTGGCTGCATGCATCTTCATGTTGACTGGTGGCTGATGAACTGGATATCTGGCAGCCTGTGTTGGCTATCACCGGCAGCCGTGCTGGTTTGATATTGGAGAGTTCAGCTCGAGTCCCAGAGCCATATAGTCTTCTGGGTGAACTATGGCCTTGATTTTGTACTGGGTTTTTTTCAAGTGATGGCGCTCCCATTTGTTACTAAGGTGATGATCAAGAGCAATGACTGGCACCTGACTTGCTGTGGTGACTGCACAGAGGGCATCAAACACAGCTCCCTTGCATTCATCAGCTGATGGTGCCTTGGCTTTAAAGGCTGGTCCTTGCTGCGACAAATATCTTCAAGGTGGTGGTAGAGGCCACAGTGAGTGCAGTTATAACCATATGCTAGACAAACAGACCGCCTATTCATAATAGGTGTCTTCGCACCATGTCCTTTCTTTCCACAGTATTCACAGAGTTCTGAGTTCTCAGCCTTGCAGTCTCTCATGTCCTGTCTCAAAGCAGAGCACTTCCCAGACCGTTTCCAGTGACATTTCTTGGTTGGCATTTCCCAGTAAGTCCAGTTGGATGTCTCTAATGATGCATTCCATATAGTCAACCTTGGTTAAGCAATCTGGACACTCTATAGAAAATTGATAGACACTGGTCGCGAAGGCGGGCACAGAAGGATCTAATTGGCTCATCCCTGTCTTGATGCATATTGTGTAATACCATGCATGCCACCATAGGGTTCTCCTCTATGTGGATTGTATTAAATCCTTCTCAGCATTCCAGGAGCTGGATTATCTTGTCTTCGCCAGTGATTCTCATGGCTATAGCATACTCTTGCCACCAAGTTAAGTACTCCCACAGCAATGGTGACCGTGGGGTGTTTGATCTTCTGCAATGACTGGGGCAAGTGAAGCGGCATGGCTGGGGGCGTGGATGTTAAGAAGAGTCACAATCACAGTGTCAGCAACATCCTCTGTCTTATAGTCACACTCCAGTATCGGGCACCTGACTTTTGGCATGGTGAGGACTGGGATGGTATTCTGTTTTGTTCCAGCAACTCCAGACGGCAGTGATGGGATGAAGATGTGATCATTGTTCGCGAATAAAACAATGATTATCCTGAACAAATAGTCTGAGACTTATTTAAGTCTCAGACTATTTGTTCAGGATAATCATTGTTTTATTCGCGAACAATGATCACATCTGCAAAGAAGAAAACTTAGGCTGTGTACAATAAATTATTACATGATTATTACCATACATGCAACTATTATCTAAACATAAAATTCTATTTTTACTGCGTCATCATATGGTGATGTAAAAAGTGTGACAGAAGACAAATAAATACACATGCGTTTTATTATATGTGGAGATTTCTGATTTGCTGTAAATAATGTATGTTTATTGTTATGTGGTGATAACGTACATATTTTTAATTTGTAAAGAAATCCATTGCTTGAAACCCCCTTTACAAGGAGTGATGATTGAAAGAAAGAAAAAGAAGAAAAAAAACACTCATTTTACTAGCATGTACATATATATGCATGCACACATATACAAGTAGGGAAAAAAATGATCCGCACAGAAGTATTGTTGAAAACTTGAATCCTAACTTGCTTTTATATAACTGTGGCTGTTCTATTGATAAGGTATGAATATGAATGAAAAACAAAAATTAAACTTAACATAATTACTTATATAAACAACAGGAGTTGCACTATTCATTAAGCAAACAAAGTGTTTGCTTTGAATACCAACAGTATTATACTTTAGCAGTGTTTTTTTCCCATGTTGTTGGAAGCAAATCAGAAAATTATCAAGTGATCCATTCATACGGCTTCTCTTTTTCTTACCAGATTTGGCTGCCCTGTATATTTGTGAGTTTGTATCTTCAAGACTTTAATATTCATAAGTTGTATCCTTTAGAAAATTGCTGATGGGTTTTGAATTTTTCAACACTTACAGAATTGATATAAATCATCAAAGTTTTCATGGGTGATAAAATAATGATTATCTTGTTTGTAACAACTCTCAGGGACTATTAGGCTCTTTTAAAACATTGTAATAATTAAATATCTTCTTTGAAAGTTTAATTTTGGTTATAACTGCAAGGTGAATAAAAGAAAAAATACTTTTGCATACTCAGAGTGGATTTCTGAGCAGATTAAGCCTGTGTTCATGTTTTTGACTAAAATTGTATCGATTCCACCATAATTGACAGATCTGTCAAAAATAGAATTGACCTCAGAGAAATTTAATTTGAAAAAAAAAAGTTAATTTAATTGACAGGATTTGGGGAAAATAGTGCTTACTTTCCACAGAAAATGAAAAATGTATTTATTTAACAGAAAGTCTAATAAGCATAACTATTAATGACAAAATCTTCTTTTTTTTTTTTAAATTTGAAAACCTGTGTACACTGTATTTTAATTTTAGAAAAAAGAGAAAAAAGATATCTTTCTAAACAGAAAATATTTTAGTTTTTGAATTTCTTATTTTTCGATTCAGTGCCAATTAAAAATTAACAGGTAACCGGATCGAATAAAATTCCAACAGATTTAGTTTCTCTTGGTAATTATCTTCATAGAAATGCATAAATATGTGTCGATTCTAAAATATTTAATTGAGGTTTCTTAAAATTAAAATGGCTTGTTGACTTTAAAAAAGAAAAAAAAAAATTCCATAAGATTTTCTTATAAAATACCCTTCTCATGAAAATTCATTCAAAATTGAATACATCCCTAAATTTATATAGAAATCTGCCCATTAGTATATTTTTGATGGCATTTTAAAGTGTGTATGTAAATTAGATTCAAATTTCCAAATGCAATTCTATTAGTTCACCGGTTTGGATTGTAAACAAGTTTTCAAACTTGGTTATCTCAACTAAAAATTATTTCTGTAGACAATATAAATTGTCTACAGAAATAATTTTTAGTTGATAATTTTCTACAATCTTTCTTCTATTAATAACCCAATAGATTTCAAGTCGCTTTTTGCCCAAGGTCTGTGAGAGTTGCTACTAGTTTGCATTTCAATCATTCTATATTCTGTGATATGTATTATTGAAAATTAAGGGTTTTAGGATTTTTTTCAACTTTAAGGCAGTAAATCAAAGATTTAATGCATTATGTATACATTCTTGATAGGGCCCTGAATGCCTTAATTATATAAGGCTTGTCTAGTTATAAAGCCACCTGTTGACTCCATTTTGATCCAGAATAAATCAGTCACTATGGAAAGTTTTTTTACTCTAATCACACCTAATTGCCCCGGCTTTTCATTTAATCTTTTTACTCAATTCATTTGAGAGAAAATCTCTTGACCAAGATCAAAAGAAACTTGATATTCTAAAATCCTTTGCTGTCTTGTGTGCAAAGTCAGCAAGAAGATCTGTTAAGTTTCAGTAGCTAGAAAATACAGTTTAACATTGGAAGGCAACAGTAGATTAGGATTCAAAAGTAATGTTTTGTCGATATTTCTTTTAATCAGCAGAAATTTTGGTGTGAAAACTGATACGCTTTGTGTTTGTAAGTATGCTAATCTCAGCATTAAGGAAATGGGAACTGGCAAACACCTAAAAAAATTTAAAAAAATGGTTAGTTGCAAAGTCTCAGAAGGACTCTAGCTTTATCAAAGCATCCAACATATATATATATAATTGAATGTATGTGTGTATTTACAGATCCTCTGAATTAATCACATACTTTTCAAATGTAACCCATTGACATGGGTTAAATTTGAAGAGTATGTGACGTCCAGTTGTTATTTTATATAATGTATTTTTAAAGCAGAGGTATATGATACAATATACAGTTGTGAAAAAATCCACCATTACCTAAAACAAAATCTATGACTTCCAAAGTCAGGGTTAGTTGAGTTTTATTGGTAAGAATATTTTGTTAAGTTGACGAATTGTTTTTTTCCCAAGTGGATATTGAAAATGACTGTAAAATGTGGACCTTCAAGATCCATTCTTGAAATTATATTGAGGTGCTAATGAATGAGGTTTGCAAAGGTCTTTACAAGTGGTATGGAAGCTTTGAGGACTAATTCCCCATTCTATTTTATTTTTTCTATGGTACACCATTGATTTTTCAGGCCTTAATGGTTTCAAAGCCTTGCTGGATCAACCAAGGTCAAGTAAATACTAGGTCCATCCATTTCTGACCCACCATTCCAGCATCGTTTGATTCTTAAAATAGTGTCAACATAAAATTTCAATGTTTTTATTCCTTCTTGCTTCTTTATATAAAACAAATTAGTTGATGTACCAATAGGCTTTTGTTGGACTCATTGAACATCAAACTTTGTGTATCATTGCAGAACCATAAATATTTGAACCAATCATTTTCATGTCTCACAACTTATACATGGAGACACTATAGTGTTGTTTTGTTAACTTTCTCTTTAAATCAATATCAGCTGATGTTTATGTACACTTATATCTAATTTTATTCAGCCAGTTCCAGTATTATATTTAAGCAAAATTAGCTAAACATTTTAGAAAATTGGGAGCAGTATCTGTTGTCTCCTTGTAAATTTGTCTGGTATTTGCAGGAGTCTCAAGTACTTTCTTGTAATTTTATCCTGACTAAGAGGTGCCAGACCGTTAGTTGCTGGAATACTAGTGGTCTACATGTAATTTAAAAGTTGTTTGAGCTTTTGATTTTCTCTTATTATTCACTTTCTGTTTTGGTTGGATTATCTTTCATTTGAAATGGTTTCCAATTAAAGTTCTACTGTAAGATTACATGGCATTCAGGTTCTGAAGAATTTACTGGTCTCTCAGTTGCTACTCTGAGCATACAAGTTCTTTGATAATATAATATCTGGGTCAGGAGCTGTTTCCAGCTTGCATATCCACCAATCTGACATAATCTTCATTTTGGCTTTTCTGTTTCCTGTAAATTCCTCAATGTTGAGTCAGCTCTTTTCATTAGACTGGTTGACACCTGTGTATCATATAATTATACCCTTCCTTTTCTTCTTCTTCTTCTAAAGTTGCTAAGTTGCTCAGCCTTTCAGCCAATCAGTAACAAGAAGCTTAAAATATTATTCCCAAGTTAGAAATTGTATGTTTTTGTCATTTCACACTCAACCCCAAATAACAGTAATGTCTGTCATGATCATAGACATCACCTTTTAATTATACACAGATTACTCTCTGTGGGCATTATATCTGTGAAATAGTGGCTGATCAAAATTTAACATTGGCCTGCTGGCGATGATTGGTTTAAGGTTTTATTGTGATTTAAACCTTTCTATCTTTTTTTTATTGAATTGATTCCACATTGATAAATCCTTTATGAAGAAAAAGATTCAGACTGTTGATTCTAAATGTGTGTGTCTCTCTCTCTCTCTAATCAATTTAATTTAATTTATTCCATCTGTAAACACTTTAAGTAGCAGAATTGTTGCAAATATGACTCGTCTTTTAAACATTTTGTGGCTAAGAGGATTTAATTTTGGCTATTTTTTAAATTACAAAAAATATATATTTAAAAACAGTTTAGTTTTAACTTTTAACTATCACCTTTCTGATTCTCTTTATATTCCTATGTACAAAGTTAATTGAGTGATATGTCCTCTGAGAGAAAATGCTCTTAGATTTTGTATGTAATTGGCTAAAGATAAGTTTATATGCTTCTTTATTAATCCTTAGTCTAGCTTGAGTGTTTGGAGGTGAATGTAGTTTTTACAGGAGAGCTGTAATAACACTCTACTTTGGATTTTGTCGGGTTTTTTTGTTTTTGTTTTTATTGTTAAATGAAAAACCAAGTCGTGTTATGTTCTGAGCTCTCCTGTATCAACTTGATGATAAGGTTAATAGTTTTCATGACATTAGGGATAATAGAACAATAATGGTAATAATTGAATTTCTTAAGTTACAGTGATTTGAGCTGCTGAAATACTTGATCTGTCATTTG
Source organism: Architeuthis dux (assembly GCA_006491835.1). Lineage (NCBI taxonomy): Eukaryota > Metazoa > Mollusca > Cephalopoda > Oegopsida > Architeuthidae > Architeuthis > Architeuthis dux. The sequence continues at coordinate 3,995,059 of VCCN01001484.1, read as the reverse complement.
AGTCTAATCCGTTTGATAACTAGGATCAGGTTAAGAGGTGTATCTGTTGCAATCAAGACTGACATGGGTTAGGGTTTCTGTGGTGGTGTCCCAAGTGGCCTTATTTTAAAATCAAATTCTTTTTTTTCTTTTTTTTTTTTTTGCATTTAATAGTTGCTCAGTTTAAAATAATGTTTGGACTCCTCAGCTTTATTGGGATATTATTTTGCCAAATGAATAGCCAATTAAACAAGAGAATAAAGGAAAGAAAAAGAGAACTGTTATCATAATAACTTTCTTTTTTTATCTTTAAACTCTGATCTAGGTGCATTCTTTTTAATTTGGTATTGTAAAGTTGAGTAATTGCGGTGTATTAGATTTCTCGAGAACTGCTGATTAAAACAACTTCAACCTTGACATTGCAATGCCTGGTGTGCTGACTAATATATGTCGAATATTAACTTTGTTCAATGTATCTACAAATTAAATCCAATGGTAAAGTTACTTTGTTCATTATAAAACTTCTTTGAAACTTTCAAAGAAGTTTTATAATGAACAAAGTAACTTTACCATTGGATTTAATTGTTCATTGAAAGTGCTTGTCTTTTGTATTAAAATTATCCATAATGTACTTCAGAATCCACTTTTGCAATTTCTTCCTGTAAATGTTCTTGTTTTTTGTCAGATCACTGGAAAATTTTAAACCAATTTGAAAAACTTGTGTTATAATGAATCAGTTAAATCCTGTTTGGGTTTCCGCCTATATTTGTTGGATAAGTTGATCATGGCAGCAGTTCAGAACGTTCTGAGTGGACCGCTCTGACGTGTGTGTGTGTTTAAGCTTAAAAAGTTAATATATACACGCATATACAGTATTTTGTTATGCTTAAGTTTCATAAAAGTTAATTTTGTTTTCCTTTCCTCTAAACTAAGCAAAACACCCCCCCCAAAAAAAATTTAGCAAGGGATTTGATCGTGTGCAAAATTAAAATTTTGTCTAGGCATCTTATCCTTATCTTAGTACTACCAAGGACATTTGGTGTTATGTGCATTAAAATAATTTGTATCAGATTGATTGGATAGGTTACTTGTGGGTATATATGCTATATCTTCTACACTGTCCCTAGTGACTCCATTCCATATTATCCTCTGCACATTTACCTATCCTGAGTCACCTTGTACTGGCTACCATCTTTTAAAAGATGAAAATAAAACCATCAGGTGTTTTACTTTACATTTTGGGTACATTCTTGTTTATTTTGCAGAAGAGATATATATAAATGTAGAAGTTTCAATGGAACGTCATCATTGACATAATAAAAAGGTGCAAATATCTATGCGTTTAAATCTAGAAAATATTCAGAATTAAAATAAAAAGCTTAATAAAAAATGATCCAGATGAAAAAATGAAACTTAATCAACATTTTAAAATGTCCAATGTTCATTAAGATCTGGCAGCCTAAAATCTGTTTGGAGATCCAAAGTCTTTTTTGTTTGCAAGATTTCACCGTTTGCTTGAGAAATGAGATGTCTCCTCAGAGACAAGCAAACTATCTAAATGCAGCCCTACAAGGCACTGTTTCTGTTTTGGGTGAGTGTACAAGCATATAAAACTAGTCCCACTCTATTGGCCACATGTTGTAATCAGATAAATTCTTGCCGAATTTATGGTTTCTAAGTTGAAAATAATTCCATTTTCGTTTGTGCACTGGGATTATCTTTCCTTCCTTCAAAAGAAAGAAGCCATTTCCCCAATAACATCTGAATTGAATGATTAGCCTCTCTTCAATTTCACCCACTCTACCCAAATACATGCCTAACAAGATTAAGACTTTTACATGTACCCACTCCTACCCACCCAACGCACTACTAGTCTTTGTTTCAATCTTATTTGCTGATTAATGTTCAACAGCTGATATACGGTTCTATGCCCCTCCCATTATCTCAGATGAAACTCTGGTTCTAGAAAATCTTTTTCTCTGTTAAAGGGAAAGGGTAATTGCTCAGCTGGCAGGGATTGTATTCAATCATTTTCCAATATGATTTCCATTTCTTGAGTGTTTGTGGTTGAAGTCCAATTTTTATAGTTCTCATTTATTAACTGCGACAAACATTACAAAGTCTAAGAAAGCTGACCTGAATGCAGAGAGATTTATTTATTTATATTTCTGACCTATTTTTCATGATGTAAGATAACTTATTCTGATCACACAATGGTGCAGGTTTTGAACAGTCTGTTCTTGTGATTATTAAGAGAATTACTATGTGAAAACATCAGTGCTTCTATGTAATATATATTGGTATGTATGAATGGGGTAGCATTCATCTTGCTGAAAATCATCTTGCTGAAGTCGATTTTTACTGAACATTGATTGGTCACTTTTTTCCGGAGTTTATTATTTTCCAAAAACACTGGTTAACTTTTTCTTTAAAAAATTACTGCGATAGCAGTATGTTAATGTTTACAATTTATGAAATCAAATCCATCTATTGTAAATTTGGTATTTATCTATGATAACATTTAGTACTTATAACATATCATGTATAAGATTTATGAAGAAAACAAAAAAAAAAGGATTTTATTTACGTGAAAGGACAAACAATTATTTGCGAGATATATATATATATTTTTTTTTTTTTTTAAATTTTAAAACCTTGTTCAAAAAAGCAAGATTAATTATTTTTTTAAATTTACATTTAAGAATTTTAAAATTTTTTATAAAATAGAAATGGCGAAAAAATAATTAACATAATTCATAAAAGAAAAACCAAAGTAAATACATTAATTATAAATATAAATGTTAAAATAATGTACACAGTCCAATGAACAACGATTCTACGCGGCTGAACTATACAATTACCTATGTTAATCCAAATAATACCTGAAATAAAATGGGGGGAAAAAAAATTGATTTATTGTAAATACTCATTCAATAACAATAAATCCTTCTTCGTTTCATAAATCACGTACAGACCACACATACAATCTTAAAATAAATAAAATCCTTTTAACCGTATACACAATATATGTTATAAGTACTAAATCTTATTGTAAATAAATACCCAATTTACATTAGATGCTTTTGTTGTCATAAATTGTAAACAATATATCCCCATCGTCGTATTTTTTAGGAAAAAAAGTTAACTGGAGTTTTTGGAAAATACTAAACACTGAAAACAAGTGACCAATACTAATACTGACTTCGGCAAGCTGATTTTTGGTCAAATGAACCAGACCCATATGAATATATATATATTTTACATGATGAAATAATTTTTTTTGCCTTCAAAGTAATTTATAAGTGACTTGCATGAAATAGGTATCTACCTGGGCTGTGAAGTCGGTGTGCATTAATTCTGAATCTAGTCAGTATATGAAATTTAATTGAATACTGCTGTGAAAGTTGAATGAAACCATTGTTTCCATAAGTTTTTTATAATGCGGTCAGAGTTAATAGTTTTCCTGACTTCAAAATTGCTTCAGACTCTATAGCTCTGTTAGTCGAGGCAACAGCAAGGTTAGCTGGGCTGTTAAAAAATACTCAACATTTAGTTACTCAAATAACAATAACTGAAGTCAGATGTGCTTTAAAGTCAGGCTGACTATTTTCTTTTAGTGTAATTTAACCTTTAACACTCCGCTTTCTTTCTCAAGAGTAAGAGATTCCAGCGTTCCAATATTTTGTCCAAGAGTCTAATTGGTTTGTTTAGGGCTACTTCCCAGTTCCCTCATGTTTTTACTAATTTCTGTCAAATTTTATGTTTATGTTTTTTAAATGAGGAATTTTAGAAAAATCCATAAGAAAAAATAGTACCATCTATATTCAAGCCCAATATCTATACAATTTAAATGTATCGTGTCTTTCACAAATTTGATTCAAATTTTGTCTTAAAAGTACTAGGTTGTTCAGAAATTAATATTATTTTTAGAATATGCAAATTTGGAACCAATCAACTAGATTTAGTTTAACATCTTTTCTATCAGGCTGTGCATCATTTGTAGTTTATGGTAACATGAGAGACGAGAACTTTAATAATTGTTATGTTTGACATTGCATGGATTTCATAAAGGCAGTAATGCAACACAGACATTGAAGAATATTTGTGCTGTGTCCCCAGGTGCAGGGACTGTGTAAATGCTACAATAGTTTGGCAAGTTTTTAAAAATGGATGACTCTGATATTTATGATAAGCCTTATTCTGGAAAACTAAGTACTTTGGATAATGATCTTTTGAAGCAAGATCCTCCTCAAAGCACTCAACTGTTTCTAATGACCATTAACCTCTCAGCTGGCAATGGCTTTTGATAACATCTTTGATAATTTCATAGTATTCCTTGAATGTTTGGTAATGCTATTATAGACATTTTGATTTAATCTCTTGCTTTCAATATTCTAAACATATCATTAATGGGATTATAAAAAAATATGTACTGCCATACATTTGCAGCTTTTTGTAGTATTTAGTGAATTTATACCTGAAGCTTTGTACCATTTGTATTAATATGAAGGCTATGTTCTAGTGCCTGTATAGCCAGCAAATGGCTGGTTTGGGTCCAGGAAAGTTAAGCATTAGTGAATATTTTAGCAAAAGAAATCATTTCTGGTACAAGGCTTCTTGGATTGAAGACATCTATGTGGAATATGGCCAATATTCTTTTTGAACTCTTAAAAATCAGTGATAGATTTATAGAGCTGGGTTCATGTATTTTATTTCAGTAATTTAGATAAACATTTTTGATTAGCTATACCAGAAAAGATTAAATGAGAATTTGATTATGATTGTGCCGTAATTTGATTTGATTGTGCAGTAATTGAATTAGAAATTGCATGATTGCAAGTTTCTGATAACTCCTGCAAATTTAAAAAATATTTCTCTATGAAGGAACTTTTCGTATTCAGTAGTTTTTTTTGCAGGGTAGTACAAAGTAACTGCTTTGGAACTAGTATATAGATGTGCAGGTGTGTGGAGATGCATATCTCTCTTTGTTGAAAAGATTTTACCAGGTTATAGATATGACAATATAACTATTTTGTATATCTATTTGATTCTGTTAGATTCTCTTGTTTTCATCATAAGAAGAAAAATCCATTGATCTCTTCTTTGATTGATATTTTGGAATTATACTTTATAATGCGCACTGGATCAAAATTGTTAACTGAAGCAGAAATTGAATTGCAATGTGTCAATGGCTTTTATGATTAATCAAGTATATTTGTCTTGTGGACTTAATCTGTTAATTATTATTTCTATATATA
>VCCN01001484.1:3977049-3988555 GCA_006491835.1 Architeuthis dux | reverse complement strand
AGCTAGGCTGATAACATTTTCAGAATCTACATATAAATGTGATCCTAAAAACAGATTTTCAGTGCTGTAGAATGGTTGTTAGTTGAAAATGGAAAAAAAGATTTGGTCGTTGTCGCTTCAACCAAAGTATTCTTGGATCCCTAGTGACTGAACGTGTAAAGATATTGAGCTGAAATTTTACAGGACTTCATTTCAAACCCAAATGAACACCTGAGCAAAGTTAGAGCAAAATCTGAGATGGTTTGAGTAGGAAACTTTCCCCAAATTGGTCCACTTGACACGGAATGACCCATATTTATTTACAATGTAAGTTTATGCTAAATTAGTCCCTTAGTTTGTGTCCGGCAGTGTTCATGCTTGTTTTTTGAATATTCAGACTGTTTAGTGAGCCAACAAACGGCGAGAGAAGTAATTTATTCATTGATCACCCTTTTTTGCAACATGGCATGCTTCCGAATAACATTGGTCCTGTAACAGTTTCTATTGAGTGACTAACCAGACCTGTTAGTTTAGGGATTTAAGAAACCTCTTGTTTTCTAATTTTGTTATTCTGTAAAATCCTTGTTTAGAATATGTTCTCTACATGTACCTCCTCCTCCTGTCTCCCTAAAACCCTTTCTCTCAAGAAAGATTTCTAAAGACACTTGGGGAAATACATTTGTACTGTTATTTGAAAAGTTACATAGAAATTATTATTATTATTATTATAGTTTCCTACTCTATTAAACAGTCTTGTATTTTTCTGTCGTGTTCTAAAAGTATCTTTTATCTGATTACTTGGTATTTGTATTTAAAAAAAACGGATTTGGCACTAATCAAACAATTTTTGTGATGCAAGAACCATATACCTATATAATAGATATAGAGCCATTCTATGCTATCGAAGACTAGTAAAATACCTGTCGCTTTGCTAACAGTATACCTAGAGGTGGAAATCTAAAGCACTGTAGTATCTGAAAAACTCCTGGGAGTTTCCTGAAGCGACCATCCCCTGCACTTAACCAAATCTTCTGCTTATAGACACTCTGAAGCAATTCATTTTTCTTTCTCACCTTTCCTCTTAACTTAACTTCAGATGTTCTCCTTTAGTTATATCTTTGTTTCACCCCTTTTGTGTACCCTTACCCTCCTTTTTCTCCCTTTTTGAAATCACAGCACAAAGGTTGCATTCTCAGAACCTCCTTAGACTTCAACAAAAAAGACCCAAGACAAAACAGTAGCACCTGATGTTAAAATTAATTTGAATAGAAAGCATACAAAAGTTCATTAGGCTCTGGAAAGGGTGAACTTGTTTGACCAGTAAATGAAACCGGCTTAATGTAAAATGTCCAGTTGGGTAAAAGCTATGTTATTTAGAGCTGAGATTGGTTTGGATGCTCTCCAAATGGGTGGACATTGTTGCAGATGAAGCAATGAATATAAGGAGGTGTTACCAGGGGGCTGTGTCTTCTTGTGCTTTAGCAACTTGCATATCTGATGTATAAATAATCTTTTGTTTTATTTGTGTATGTTTATGACTCTAAAAATCTCACAAACCATTTTCTCATGAAATTTCACAAACTGTCTAAAGCATTAGAACCAGCTATTTTTATTTAGACATTTCAAGGCCTTCAAACCATTTAAATGAAACGGTACTGTTAAAATCTGAATATTCCTTTGTGAAAATTTATGGAAAGAGAAGTTGTAATGTTGTAAATCTTTAAAAGCAGGATTTGTAATCAGTTTTATTCGAAATATTTTTCTGACTATTGTCTACAAATTTGTTTAGGCCAATACATTCTTTTAGGTGTATGTTCCATCCCATCTTTAGACGTGTCTTAGTACAGGAATACCTTGAAAGTGTGGGTTTTGATGTGCTACAGTTAAGATATTGCTGTACAAATTGATGTAATGAAATAGAGGCTGAAAAAAAAACAATAAATTATAATAAGACCTTGAACAGTACAGAAAATTTTGGATAAATTAACCGCATTAATCAAGGTATACCTGTATATTTTTTCTTGTGAAGTTCCAGAGCTGAAATTCTTTAAATGGCCTCGCATTGATCGCTGCTGTTAAGGGAGGCTTCTAAATTTAGTTTTTCGCGGTGTTAAAATCTAAACCTGGTTTGCTTCTGCATTCATTTTTTAATTAAAAACTTTTATGTGCATGAAAATATCAACCCCTTCATGTAATTGTGATAAAGAATATGACACTTTAGCAACACTGGAAAGTTATATGAAACAAAACAACTAAATCAGGCCTAGCAGTGCATGTGTAGAAGGAAAGGGAGCACGTTGCTCTCTCTGGAATGAGATCTAAATAATAGACATGGAACAACAAAGTTCATGAGGTAAAGGAAGCTGTACCTATCATAAAATGATGCATAAGTGTTCATACAAATTAATTTTAGAAATCAAGGGCCCCTGTATCAGGGGTCAATGCAAGTCCATTTGGAGAACTTTAACTGTTAATGCTCTTCACAACAGCAGTCAACACAAAAGGTAGATTCCTTAATAAAAGTAGGCAAAGCTGTTCAAATTAATATAAGACCTTAACTCTCAGTCCTTTAACTGTTGGGCTGCAGTGTTGGAGTTGAGATTGAAAAAAAAAAAGCAAAAACGACGATCTAATCTTTTTTTCCAATTTCAACTAGCAACCATTCCACAACAGGAACTTCTACTGAAAGCTGAAAATTTGTTCTCAGGGTCAACTTCATATGTTGATTTTGAAAATGTTAGTCTAGCTCTAGAAAGCATCATTTTTTCAGAAAAAGATGTCAAAGTGGGCTTTGGAGACATCTTTTCATTGGAATTTCTGAGAAGCCATTTTTAAGTAATCATTACTCAGGACCTAGCCAACTTTGTATGCTGTCTGGCAAGGAAGAAAGTGATGTCACAGCACTACAAAATGTTACAATCTGGATACCGAGATATAAGGTCTCAAAAATGGCCGAATTAAAAACCGACAAAAATGAACATGTGAAACAAGCTGCACAATTTTCTACCAAAACCACTGAAAAGAGCAATGTTTAAAATATTTGGTGTCTTGATTCTTTCATGTTCTAATCAGTGAAGAAAGTGATGTCACAGCACTACAAAATGTTACAATCTGGATCTTTCTAGCTTTTCTAGATCCTGATATATAAGGTCTCAAAAGGTAAAAATGAGCATGTGAAACAAGCTGCACAATTTTCTACCAAAACCACTGAAAAGAGCAATGTTTAAAATACTTGGGGCTAGATTTTCAAGTTGGTGTCTTGATTCTTTCATGTTCTAATCAGTGCTTGAGGGGGGGGGTAGGGATACAGCATATACCTACATCTCAATTTCCAGGTTTTTTGTATGCTCAATGTCTACTAATGGAGATTTAACATATACCTAGCCCCCAAATTCCAACCTTACCTTATACCTAGTTCCCCAAACCCATTTCCATCATCAGTTCTAATAGAGCATTGAAATTTTGTTTAATGGCCTCGCAAGTTCTGGTCCATGGTGGCTTATGAGCCACTGTCAATTCCCTTTATTCATAACTATCAAAGATAATATTTATAACAAAAATGCATATTTACCTGATTGTAGAGAAATTGGCATCCACATCCCCATGCCAGATGGCTCCAGTACACAGGCCCCACCCTCCCTCTACTCATTTTCTTCTACTTTCTAATATTGTACATTTCCATATCAAGTTTTTCAAAGAGGTTTTCTATTGTTGACAAGGTTTGTGCAGGTATTATGTACTGTCTGCCTGTAGCAGTTGATGTAGGTGCAGCAATATTTGTCAGGATATGCTGCTCTGGAACCCAGTCTTGGGAAACGGTCCCATGATGATGCATAAATGTGATATATGCTTCTTTTTGTTCTTCACAAATTTTGCAAATGTTACCAATCCAGCAGAAAGCTTCAAAAACATGCCCATATTGGCCTGATTGCACTTTTAACTCTCTTCTATCAATGTTACTGTAGATCACAACATTTGCTACGAAAGAACTTGTCTCGTGGAACTCGGCTAACTTGAATCTGTTCTCCATTTACGGGAACAAAATGATGAGTTCCAGCAACTGTATGTCCTTGTTGAATTATGGTTAGTTACACTACAGTAAACTGAATGGCTTGGATTTCCTCTAAGGCAATCTATTCTAGTAAGACCAACTGTTCTCAGAGCTTCCTGGTGAATGATTCTGAGAACTTACTAAAGGGGGACCTCACTGGAATATATTGCACCTTTGGTAAAATGTCCCAACCTAAATCCCTGTATTTGGAGACATTCACTGGGGAGACAGCTGTCTTGAGGCTGCATACCTCAATCAGATCCTAATCCTCACCCATATTTGGATAGGCAGCATATTTAACTTTTAAGAGTCTACCTATGAAATGAGATGAGTAATCTCTTGAGGAATTTTGTGCCCGGTCATCTAAAGGTGACTTTTGTTTATATGCAATACATGGTTGACAAAATTGCTGCTCTGTTTGCTATCTCTTTTTCCAACTAAAAAATATTTTATTTTATTTTTCTGAAAGACATCTGAGGTTGCCAATTCTCCATTGTTCTGATATCTCTAATGTTTATACAAGGAGATATCTACCAGATGGTCTCTCTGGGCCAAGATTCTTTGACTAAAAAGAATATTCCTTCTAAAATTTGCTATCTAACCTATGAATTGAATATTCAACCCAACTCCAAACACAAAATGTATTTTATAAAATCTGAACCTGAGAAAGAAGAGGGGGAGGGGTTCCATCTTGTCACAGTAAATTTCATGTTTAAACATTTTTTGCCTACTAAGTTCTCCTCTTTTATCCTTATTACTAATTAAAGATAAGAACTATATACAAATAAATGAAATTCCAAATTCGCAATGTCATTAAACAAAATTTCTATGCTCTATTAGGACCAGTGATTGGAATGGGTTTTGGGGACTAGGTATACAGTAAGGTTGGAATTTGGGGACTAGATATATGTTAAAGTGTCCATTAGTAGACATTGAACATACAAAAAACCTGGAAATTGAGATGTAGGTATATGCTGTATCCCTGCATACCCCCATTTCAAGCACTGATTAGAACATGAAAGAATCAAGACACCAAGTATTTTAAACATTGCTCTTTTCAGTGGTTTTGGTAGAAGATTGTTGTCGGTTTTTAATTCGGCCCATTTTTGAGACCTTATATCTCGGGATCCAGATTGTAACATTTTGTAGTGCTGTGACATCACTTTCTTCCTTGCCAGACAGAGCACACAAAGTTGGCTAGGTCCTGAGTAATGATTACTTAAAAATGGCTTCTCAGAAATACCAATGTAAAGATGTCAAAGTGGGCTCCAAAGCCCACTTTGACATCTTTTTCTGAAAAAATGATGCTTTCTAGAGCTAGGCTAACATTTTCAAAATCAACATATGAAGTTGACCCTGAGAACAAATTTTCAGTTTTCAGTAGAAGTTCCTGTTGTAGAATGGTTGCTAGTTGAAAATGGGAAGAAAAATAATCTGGTGGTCATCGCTTCAGACAAAGTAGTCCTTGTTCTTCGATCCATAGTGACTGAACGAATAAAGATATTGAGCAAAAATTTTACAGTACTTCATTATTGACCAAATAGATCCTGTGTGCAAAGTTAGAGCAAAATCTGAGATGGTTGAGTGGGGACCACTGGTCCACCTGACATGGAATAATAATATATATATATATATCTCAAACAATTAGAGATCTTGACATGATTGGGCAAATATTTTGGAGGATTTAAACCAATGGTTCTTAACCTTTTTACCACCATGCCCCCCACCCCTATCTTCAATCAAATGATTAGTTTGAAATGGGTACAGCAAATCTGAAGAAAAAAGAAATTAATATATTATGTTCATCAAGATATTATGCAAAACACTTGGATAATTCCCAAAATAATTAGAGAAATTCTTACTTTTTTCCTGTGGGCTAGCACCCCCTCTTGAAATTGCTCATGCCCCCTGTCGTTTTCAGATTGATGCCATCCTTATAAGGATGGCATGAATCTAAAAACTGTCCTACAAACTTATCTGTATTGGTGCTAAAGTTCACATGAATATCCACAGAATAAAGGAAGGAGCTTATAGATGAGAGGAAAGTCTCTCTTTGAGGTTGCCACTGACAGAAGCCAACCTATCTGATATTCCAGGGGTATATTGATCATTGTATACTAGAATAATCTCAGCCAAGCTTTAAAAGCAGTTTAAATTCTGGCCTTGTAATAACAAGCTTCATTAACTCTGCATTTGAGATGAAACCTTTCATCTCGACAATTTTAATTGGTTTTTGTATGCATTAAAGAAAAGTGTGTACAAACAAAGTATATTGTATATATTGATTTGTGCTAGATGGCAAGGATTTGCTTCTAAATGTATATGATCTGACTATCTTCATATGAGATGACAGATCATACATTTGGAAGTGTGGTCAGTGAGAGCACTGGATCAAAATTAGCAATGATTATTAATGAAATCATTATTTCAGTACTACATTGGATCTAACATTAGATGATTATTTTCCACAGATCGGAAGTTAAAATCCTGTTTTTGTGATGACCATAAGTAAATGATGTTGAGTTTTTAGTCTGGTTATTGCAGTCATTCAGAGAAAACAGCAGTAGTAACTAGATGTGCATAATCGTGTGGATTTAGTTATGTATCCTAGAGATTAATGCTATTTATTGTTGTGACAGGTTTGTCAGTTGCTGGGGTGTGGCCATTATAACAGGTATAATGCAAGATTATTATTGTTGTTGAATAAATGGCATTCTTTGTTACAACACAACAAATATTGGCCTTAAAATAGGAAAAAGTATCAAATTTAAAGCAATTATGTTGTTTGACTTTTTAATAAATGGAAAAATAAGATAAATCATCAGAAGATTTGGAAGTAGTGAACAAATAATTTTATTTACTGTTAGAATATAGTTTTTAAAAAAAGAAATGATCAAATGTTACTTATCACAGGTTAGCAGTCTACAAGATTTATTTAGTAGTTTGGGTCAACTGAACTGTTACTACTTGTCTGCAACATGGTCTGTGCATGTTGCATTTAGTAGATATGTCCTCTCTCGATTGGTGAGGGCAATGGCAGTGAAGTATGTTTGTAAAGTGCACTTTATAGTCAGTGTTAATACCTCCTTCCAATCATTAAATTTTAAAAAGCAAACATTGAAAGTCAAGCTAACCATTAATTTTGACTCTACAAATTGTTTTCTTAATTGTGAAGAATGAATGATACAGGATAATTTCTGCTCAGTGATTGAATTTTCATCATGCATCTGTTAACCTCTTTGTAGGCATTTAGTCAAGTCACTTGCAGATGTTTATATAACCCTGGTTTGATCCTTGCTATTTATTTATGAATTGTCTATTTTGTGCTTGTATTGTCAGATTGTGAGAATTGATACTTGTAGCATATCATTGATAATACCTATGGCAATTTGCATAATACAGTAAAACCTCGCTATAACAAACCTTGATGTAATGAATTTTGGCTTTAACAAACACATAGATCCATCTGAACTGACTTTACTGAACAAAGTTCAATAAATGCGGTGAAAACGTGGATAATAACAAACTTTTTCCTTATTTACCAAATGAAGTTCGATAAATGCAGCGAACATGTGCACCATATAAATGCGTACAATTGTTTTTATTTGATACTAGCTGAAAATACCCAGCTATATGGAGCCTACGACCATAAAACATTAAATCATTACTTAACTCAAGGTTTTATAACCATAGGCTCCATATAACTGGGGATAACCACAATGAGAATTTCCAGCTAGTGTTAATAAAAATTGATGGTAAATTAGGTGTTGTTTTTAAGTAAATAGTAGGCACTTCTTACAGAACGTTCACTTCAGTGAACATACTGAAATAAAATGAGAGTAAATTTAAATAAAACCCGTCATTTTATTTTTAAAAGTTTTATTCACTGCAGATAAATTGAAAAGGATGACAAAATTTATGTAAAAATTGTAGTTTATGAGAGTAACTTTTAATACTTAGAAAAGGTAACAATTAAGATTCGGTTTTAACTTATTTTATTTGTGTCTGTTAATTCTTTAATGACAGATATCCTAATATTTGAATAGCAAATAAGTACTTTCATGTGCTTCATGAATGTAAATAGTAGTTAAAATTAAACTTTTTTTATTCACCTTTTTATGTAATAGATGAATACTAAAAACAAAATAGAACCCTCATCGAAATAAATGCAGTGAATGTAAAAAATTGAATATTAATTTCGACTTGCCCTAATTTACCTCTGTTTTTAGTTATGTAAACAACAAATGATAGCTGAGTTTGAGCCTTCCGTACTTTAAAATTCTAAACATTACTTTTTGTTAAGCGCTCGAAATGTGTTTCCTAGCTTAGAAAATGACGGAATTCTTTGGAAATTCTAGTCTAAAGCATTTTTATTTTTTAAACATTAGCCATTTGCATGAAGTGGTAAGGTCGAAAATAGAACGAGGGGCAACTGAACTGCCTTTGGATTTACTGAACAATGTGCGTTAAATTCGGCGAACTACCAAACTTACTCTTATTTACCGAAAGATGGGCAACCATCAGGTATGACAAACTTTCGGCTTAAAGACAACCGTCTCCCCCTAATTAGTTTGTTTATAGCAAGGGTTTACTGTACTACTATATATGGACTCAACTGGCATTTTGTTATATTTTTTTAAAACTTCTACAGATAAAGTAACGCCGATCATCCAATGAATATACACAAAAGAATTCAGCCAAATATCTTTAATTCCCTGAAAGTTATTGATCACTCTCCAAGTCATGTCGTACAACCTACTCTGCAGCCACTATCATTTATATATACAATACGTACAGTATTTATGCTTTCACTGGTGGATTGCCATAATCCTCTAGTTGAACTAGCTGCCATACTAGCTCGTCTCTGAACTCTGCATTGAGTATTTCTGTGTTCTCCTTAGTAACTCATTGTCTTTGTGCTCCGCATGATGTAGTTCAAAAAGAATGTAGCTGTTCACAATTGAAATGTCAATCATGTGAAAAAATGTCTTCCACCACCTCATGCATTTTCAGAGGGCATTGTTCTTATAAGCTGATCTGACCTATCAACTCCATTCATATTCTGATTGTAGCTTTGAATATCTTTTGGCTGTTTCGCATGAATATTGTGCCATCTATTTCCAATCTTTTCCTTTCTGTCCTGTCAGAATTTGATTGGCTATGGTACAACAAGTGTTGCATGACATTTTTTGTTTTGAATGCATTAATTTATTGTCATAGCAACCATTATGTCATCATTCCTGGCGGAACAATTTTTAAATGGTCAGGCATCAAATGGTTAATTACTTTACTCATTTAGCTACAAATGGAAAGACCACCTTTTCTAATTATACTCACTGTTCATTTATCAGTTTTGTTAAATCAAACACTATCTTTCTTGAATTTCTTCCCGTTATTGGTAAATCTTTTTACAAAAAAGGGTGCCAAGCCAGTACAAGTCATTTCATAAATGAGTTATTATTCCATGAATTGTTTGAACTAGTATTCTCATCCTTGTTGTTTTTATTGATACATTGATAGCTTTAGCTTTTCTCTGTTGTATAATAATAGTATTATGTGTTTGTTTTTTTTTGTTTTTTTTTGTTTTTTACAATCTGAAATGATGCTATAAAAATATATTTTTTGTTTGTTTCAGCATGATCTTGAAGCCTTATGTCCCAGGGGCCGCACTGCGCTCCATTTGGCTGTTACATTAGGCCATCTAGAGAGTGCCAAGGTCCTTCTTCGCAATGGAGCCAATGCAAATGCTGAGAATCGTTCATATTGGACAGGTAAGCCTACTAGGTCCACATGATCTTTTTTTTTTTTTTTTTTTGACAATCAAGTCTTGTGTGATGATAAACAAAAATAGATTAATTTGTTGAGAATTAAATTCTAGTAACCTGTAGTTTAAGCAGCCATTTTACAAGTTCTTAGATGCTTCTGTGTAAGCACTTGCAGATTTTGTACTGTTTCATTGCAGACTTTGTGTACAAATGTTCCGTTCCTCAGTAACATAACATCATCGAAAATTCATAATGTATTTATTTTCACACACACAATACAATGGGATTTATATTTAGAAAATTTTGCACATTAATCTGGCAGCATCAAATATGTAATTTTTGTTGTCACATCCACCTTCAAAGAGATTTCCTGGTCATGGCTATAACATGCATTGATATATGTCCATTTTTCTTTTTTAATAAGACCTGGATTGATTGAAAGGAATTCCTCCTCCTTGAGACAATCATTCTTTGACTTATTTTGAAACTAATTTTAAGATTGTATTATTTTGAGCCTAATTTTAAAAATCAAAAGTTTAAAAAATGGCTAATCTATCCCTGTCCTCTTTCATTGTATTTCTTGTGAAATTATAATTCTCTGTATTTTAACGTTTTATGAAATGGGAAGGGCATTTCTAGTAATTGTATTTAAATAGCTAAGCACTCCTAATTTGTGTCAAGTAATAAATCCTATAGTAAGTTTTTGGGGTTTTTTTTCTTTGCCAGCCTGATGTAATGGAATATTAAATTGTTTTGGCAAAGTTGGAGACATTTTTAAAACCTGCTTAGTTTTATTAGTGAATGTTTTCATGCATATCACAACTTAAAATCTAATTAGGATTTATGAACTTTCTGATGGTGTGGACAAATTGAAAAGTTTAAAAAAGAATTTTCAAGCAAGTTTATTATACTTGCTAAAGTCATTTGAGTAATACATTTTGTTCAGCTGGAGTCCATATAAACTTATGAGGTCATATGTTAATATTGAGGTAGTGTTGAAAGGGAAGCTACTATTTCAGATCAAGAACCTGAAAGTAACACATCCTGTTGAAACTGTGGTTTTTCAAGTGATGACTAACTGATGCCTAAAAGAAGAGCTAGGGTGTAATGGCTGCTTTTTGACTTTGGGTTGGTGACCTTAGTTGGAGGCTAGGTTTAAAAGAATCCGTTTCCTGTAACACACATGCAATGCTTAAGATATAGTAAGTGCTAAATGGTAGCCATTGGTATCTTTCCATAGTAAAATCTCTTTGTGAAAAAGAATAGCTTCCTATAGTCAACAGATTTATAAGAGGTGATCAACAGAACTCTAATGTTCATAGATTTCTTTTATATCCCTTTTTCTAATTTGGATATTGATCACCAGGCTTGTGCAAAGCTGGTAATAGGCCCAGGCCAGATGGGAAATATAAGCCTCATTTCAAACTCCTCGTTATGTGTTTTTGTAATCAGTAGTAAATAGATACTTATGTATGGGTATATACATGTGTATTTACTTGCACTTAACAGAACAGAATAAAAGAACTAGAGCGATTTATAAAAAAGGAAATGGCTAGCAATTTTATTCAAAATGTATATAATACAATAAAATATTGCATATACAGTTAGAATAAAAAAGTATTTTGCATTACCAGTTAACAAAAACAAGTGTATAAAATGCAAAAGCCTACACTAAACAACAAAGCTAATAATGAAACAATTAATTTAAAAC
>VCCN01001484.1:3937137-3966183 GCA_006491835.1 Architeuthis dux | reverse complement strand
TATGCAAAGTTTCACTGAAATCAATTTAAGTATTTTTAGAGAAGTAAATGAATACACACACACCTTACATTAAATAGTTCCAATGTATCAAAAAGAATTTAAAATTCAGAACCCCTTCTATTTGAAAATAATGATTGATCAGATGCAAATAAGCATAGTTGCATGCAGTGGCTCCTATGCTGCTAAGTTATTTGACCCCTGACTTAGCTGCTCTCTGACCCATGATTGTATGATTTGTCTATGATAATGGAAGAGGTTTTGACTTATTTAAACTGTATAACTCGTTTTAGCTTTGTTTGAAGAGTTGAAAGTGTAGTATATGTTCTTTATTTTAAAATTTGTTCCTAAAAGGCACATTAGCCAAAGATAAATGGTGTTCTAATCCGTATAAAAATAAATCAAACCATTCTAACCCTTGATTTAGTGCACCTCAAATATCCTAATAAAAAAACATAACCCAACTGTATATTCTGCATGCCGTTACTAAGATTTAATCATTTATTTTTTTAATACATTCCATTTGAAATTTTTGGCCACACACTTTTATTTAGTGTTCCTGTCTATAATGCAATGGAAATAAATGCTCATTTCTTGAGATGTTGATTTTGATTCCAAGTGTTCAACTAATCTAATGTTACTCCTTTGCAACCTTAGATTAGTTTTACAAAAAAGACCAACTTTTTGTTTAATTTTTGTTTTATTGGCCTGCCAGAAGATGAGCCTTGCTGCTGGAAGTTCCTCTCTTAGGCAGTTATGCAGAGTTTTATTTTTCAAAAATCCTTTCTTTGTTCTAGACTTGGTAGATATCCTAGCATTATGGTTTATTAATGTAGATATATTAGAAACTGTAAACCAAAACGGACAAAATAGGTTTCTTCAGTTTTTGAGTTGGTCCGTCTGGCTATGTATGTATGACGCGTACAGGCTGCACCAATGGAACATTTACTCCTTATATCTAGAAAGAACTTCTTTTTTTATATACCTCCCTAAATAGGTTTTTAGTGCGCGGGGGGGGGGGGGGGTGTCAATATGCAATCTAAGTTCATGCTAAAGTGATGCCTTAGTTTGTATCCAGCAGCATTCACGCTTTTTTCCCCTGAAAATTCAGACTATTTTAGTGCCCAACAAAAGGCAAGAGAAGTAACTTATTCATTGATCACCCCTTTTTCCCAATTTTTCAATTCATTACCCCAACACAGCATGCTGCCAAAAGATGTTTGTCATATGACGGTTTCTATTGAGTGACTAACAAGATCTGTTTATAAACTTTTGAGTAAATGTGACTTCTTTTTCTAAAATCAAATGTTTGTTGCTGTTGTTAGGTCAGTCTGCAGTTGTGATGGAAGTGGACCATGACAACCACGAGGTCTATTCAGAAACTATCCAAATCCAACAAATGCCCATGATGGCCTCCATGCTCGAACCCACTGAAGAGGAAGTAGCTGCCAGACTAACCGCACCTATCATGACCACCTTCATTGATACTGACAAAATAGCATTTGAAAGGTATGCGGCTGCATAATAACCTTACCAAAGTTTAAGGATTAAATCCAATGTTGACCATTTTTAATTGGAATCGATGTGGATTTATGAAATTATAAACCAAAGCTGAACTAAGACTGTAAAGCACAGGCCCTTGGACAAGGTGTAGCACCTACCAGCCTCCTGATATGGTATCAGCTTGCGACAATTCAAAACCTTTGATATTTATGGGTGGATGGATATGTGTGATAGCATTAAAAACTTCTAGCTTTCCATTTATCCAACATTATTTGGAGATCTTTGATTAATGATTGAAATCTAGATGCTGTCTTTTGACTTTCAGAATTAAATCTGAATAAACAAAAATCTTTAATCTTTTCACATTATTTTTGCTATCAATTTCTTATTGAACATTTGCTTAAAATCTCCATCTTTGTAGTTGTCAAAGGTTTTGAAAAAATAGGACTTTGTGAAGGACTCAGTCCTTTTTAGAAGATGGATTTACTTTAAAAATAAGTTCAGTGATTGATTCACTTTATAACTTTAACAGCTTTATTTTATGGAAAAATCTTTTGTAACTAATTTTAGTTTTTCGATGCAAGATACTCCCTTTTTTTTTCTTTTTTTTAAAGAAAATGTAGAAATTGTTTTTCAATTGTACATTGTTGGTATTGACATACACCATCTTTTTAGATTGAATAATTATTATTAACCCACTTTGAACAATAATTGCAATCTGCAACATATTAAAGTAGGAGCTATGTTGGTATTACACCAGTACTTAGCTAATAATTATTGCTTTTTGTTTTTAGAAACAAATCAGGGATATGGGGCTGGAGGAGTGACCGTTCTGAGATTATAAATGGATATGAAAGTAAGGTAAGAATTTTATAAGTAATTAAATCATTGGAGCAAATTAAGTAGAATTCACTCATTTTTCAAAGTATGGACCAGGTTTGTCAAGTGAAAAGTGATTCCCATTGATTTTTACCTACTTTGAAATTTAAAATAAATAAATAAAATAATAAATAAGTTGAAGAATCAAGTGGCCTTATGCAGCTAATCAAAGCATTACAACAGAAAGAAACCTGGTAATCTTTGCTTTAACGTACATAAACCTATGGCAGTGTTTAACCAGCATAGAGAGGCTCCAAAAGTCATACATAGGCTCTAAAAAGAATAATTTTTGATTAAAAAGTATCATTAAACATCATATTCATCAGAAATTAGTGCAATAATGAATTTAATCAGATTGCGCACCAAGAATTCATCAAGGTACAATATGGAAACAATGCATATGACGTTAACAAACTGACAAATTCATGGTGTGCACTCTGATAAAGACATGCATTTAATTTCATTATTGCGTTAATTTCTGATCAATGTTGTTTAATGATACTTTTTAAAGCCTATGTATAAGTTTCTCTATGCTCTATGCTGGTTAAACACTGCCATAGGTTTATATACGCCAAAGCAAAGATTACCAGAAACATTAGAAGCTACCTTATTTGGATGGTTGTTTATTGTGAGTGAGAATGCATGAGTGACATAAATTGTTAGTCAGTTAAATTTTTGGTATATGATGAATTTTGCAAAAGCCAAATCTTTGAATCCTGCAAATATAGGAACCTGACTGTATATCAACTAGTAGCTACTTAAAAATGACTTCTCTCTTTGTTTTGTCTCTGTTAAGGTGTTCAGTGCCTCCAATGTTGAATTGGTTACCAAGACCAGAACCGAACACATGACTGAGGAGGACAAGGAACGCAGCAAAAAAA
Source organism: Architeuthis dux (assembly GCA_006491835.1). NCBI lineage: Eukaryota > Metazoa > Mollusca > Cephalopoda > Oegopsida > Architeuthidae > Architeuthis > Architeuthis dux. Next base: position 3,962,923 of record VCCN01001484.1, on the reverse strand, counting down.
TTAACAAAACTCCTCTGGAATCCTTTCTGGGAGTTGCCGAAGAAGAAAACAAAGCTCAGGGAGCAACAAATGGCGTAAATAGCTTTTTTATTTCTTATTTCTTATGTTACTTAAGTGAGTGATGTTTGATTTTCTTGTAAATATGTCCCCTTCATGATTCACATGTCTTCATCTCTTGAATTTTCTTACATACTGACATATTTTGTATATTTATGCCTATTTTACTTATAAACTTTTAGAATGGAAATTATAACCAACTTTGCTTTATTTATTACTGAAATACACAGATTTGTAAGAGACAGCAAAGAAACATTCTTGTTTGCTAACCATTATGCAGCAATTATCTTTTTGTAATTCATTCAATCCCTGAACTGACTGAAATTATGTACAGGTGATACTCAAAGGCACAAACAATATTTTCCTTAATTAACCTGTTGTATGTTAGTGTGAACACATTCAGTTTTGTCCATTGATGCAAATGGTTGACAACATTCTGGTATATTTTGATGTACCGAAACATAATTGAAGGTACATTTTGTTACTATTTCAAGTACTGAATAGTTTTATTTTGCAGCCAGATGTCCATATTGTTCACTTCTTAAAACTGCATATTTCCAAAACTTGTTCTCTTTGAAACAATATTTTGAAAAAATTGACAACCATGTTTTTCTCACGATTCAGCCAAAATGTCTCCTATTAATTATCATGGGCAATTAACTCTATTTACAGCCAGACATCCAAACCCTATCATACAACCCGTCCTCGATCAAGCCAGAGGAATATTTTGATGATGCATGTGATCTTGAGGAGCGAGACATTGGACGCCCAATTGAACAGAGCAGTAAAGCCCAGCGTTTCAAAGCCACTCTGTGGTTGTGTGAGGACTACCCTCTATCCTTACCTGAACAGGTCGTCCCCATCATTGACCTTATGGCAGCCAGTAATGCTCACTTTAAAAAGTTGCGAGATTTTGTCACCCTGCAACTACCAGCTGGATTCCCGGTTAAAATTGGTGAGTTGTTTCTTGAATTCAAGCAAAGAAGGTTACTTAACTTTGACATTAACAGAGGTATTTGCAATCCTTCTTTTAGAGATTAAAAAATAGAAACTTTTTGGCTAGGTAAAAATAAATGATTCCATACAAGCAGTAATTTGAAGAACAGCTAAATTTAGAAAGAATTTATCACTTGTAGACTATCCTTCAATCTATGCTGTAATTATTTTTCTGGATAAAGGAACTCTGCTGTTAGGTATTTAATCTACTTGAGACTTGAAAGTGATTTTTAGAATGGAAATAAAAATTGTTTGATTTTGGTTAAATGATTATTTGTATAAAGATAAAGGTGGAAATTCATTGAATTTAAAAAATATTAAACACAATTTGACTGAAAAACAATTCCCAGCATATAATTTGCATTGTTTAATTATCGCATTAATCCTGAAGACTACAGTTACTGATTTGGGGAGGTCTTGAAATTAATACATAGAATGCTACTGTTCAGTTATAACAATATTAACCAAATGTATTTATTTTTGCATGTACTATGTCTTGGTAGTTTCTTTCTTGTTCTCTTTCTCTCTTTCTCTTTCTCTTTCTCTTTCTCTTTCTCTCTTTCTCTTTCTCTCTCTCTTTCTCTTTCTCTCTCTCTTTTTTTCTCTCTCTCTTTTTTTCTCTCTCTCTCTCTTTTTTTCTCTCTCTCTCTTTTTTTCTCTCTCTCTCTTTTACTCTCTCTCTCTTTCTCTCTCTCTCTCTTTTTCTCTCTCTCTCTCTCTCTCTCTCTCTCTCTCTCTCTCTCTCTCTCTCTCTCTGTATACTTCTGTTTGTAGAAGGAGTTACAAATTAGTGTCATTGTTGATAAGTCTACTAGAATGACGTGCACCTTGTTTGTGAGATCAGCTATTATTTCCATGAATTGTTGATATTCTGTAATGTTTTAACTTTTGCTACAAAAAAACAAAAACCATTTAAAAGTAACTCACTCAGTACCACATTATACACACCTCTGCAGTTTCATGCTATGTCTCGTATAAAACAACTTGCTCTAAACTTTTTTCTTAATCTTTGACGATTTACAACCTTTACAATTTACATTTACATTTTGTGGAATAATGATAATGATTCATCTCAGAATTTCAGACAATATTTATAATCTGTCGTTGCTTTCTGTTTTCACCCGAGCTACCAATAATGCCATTATCATATGCATTAGAAACAGTCATAATCTGACTTGCTTGGAATAAATTGCTAGAAGTTCATCAGAAAGTTTCTCTGTACAAAGCCTCTTACTCTTCTTGCTACAAAATCAATATATACTGTTGAAAAAAAAACTTGCTCTACTTGAACCAACTTTTTTTTCTGCTCTACAAGTGCAGCATTAATCATAGTTGTGTATTGTATTTTTTTTCTTAATGATAGAACATTTTTTTGAGATGGTGGTTCACTGTGATTTTCTTAGTTCTTGATACTAAAATAATAGTTTTTCTGTGTGTGCATCCCCATTTCTTGTTTTTCAGAAATTCCCTTATTTCACGTCCTTAATGCACGCATCACATTCGGCAATATATTTGGTGCTGAAACACCGGCCACTGGTGTGACCTGCCTAGATGAAGATAAAATGACGTGCGTTGTTGATGATTCAGTGTTTGAACCTCCAGCCGATTATAACCGGGGGGGTGAGTCAATCTTTTCATTTAGATTTGCTTTGTATGCCTTTTTACTTCCTAACTGCTTTGTTAATTTCTATTTTCCCAATTAAAAATAATTAAACGTTGAATTGGATAGGACTGTTTCGAAAAATGTTTGAACTCTTCTTTTTTTTTTTTATTAAATGAGAAACTGATTTTGCCGAACTCCTTTCTGTGATTGATTCAACTATTGTTTTGATATGTTCAGCTTTATTTTAACGTATATTTTTTACCAGCATGCTCTCTTGGTATCAATTCCATATGAAATATAAATATAAAATGTATTCAAGGGCCTAAATGTTTCACTGTTATAAAATGATAGTTTTTTTAGACATGATATTCTTTTTTGAATCTGAACAATCTCTCTTTTTCATTGCCCAGGTGACAACAACCATGAACGGTTGACCCTTCGTTCTGATGACGAAGAACTCCTTCAATATGCAATTCAACAAAGTATGATTGATGCTGGGACAGAAAATGAGCAGGTAATATCCCAGCTTGAAAGTCCTGATGCTAGATCTGTAAGTGACATATTTTGACTAATTATTCCCAGTCTTTGTTATGGCATCTAGCAGTAATTGCAATGCTTGGCTGGCCACTGTAGATCAGTATCTACCCCTGCCCTGCCCAGTCTTCGGTTTGTCTCATCACTGGTTTGCATGTGGATAATAGTTTTTTTTCTTTTTATCATCTTTCTTTATCAGTGTTTTCATTATTGTCATTTCTATTGTATTTTTTACTGTTTAATGTACTTGTTTGGTTTTTGTTTTTTTCCGAATGTTTATTAATTGAGCATGTAAGCAAATGACAATTTGAACTCTCTACATGACCACAGGTTCTAATTGAAGCATTTATTATTTCTGTTCACCTCTAAGGATGTTGGCAATAATCATCGCCCCTATTTTCTTTATAAGAGGCAAGAAAAAGATGAATCTACTCATTGTAGACTTTTAAACATGACTTTCTTTCTACAAGGGACTTTCTCCTCCTGTCACTGCATTTACAGCTAAGTTGGTTTTGGTTTTGAACCTTGGTCACAGGATTGAATATCTGTCGGTTCTCACCTCTAAATTAGAGATCGGAATGGATTGCAATTTCGGCTTGCATCACATTTATATTTCCAGCATGGCTGAATCCTAAATTTGGTCAACTTGTCATTTTGTAATGGTTAACACGTAGCCAAACAGATCATTACTGCTTAGTTCTGTCATTGAATCTTTTTCATTTGGATTCAAAATAAAGAAAAAGTACTTTGAATATTAGCATTCAGCTTTAGTTTAAAATTTCTACAAATAATATTCCCAAAATACAATGCTTGGCTGGCATTATAAGCATCATAAATTGGCTTGAAATGATTGGCTATCATTTCATCTCTTGATCAATGCTTACAAAACCGGAAATGGTACAATGGAATGAAACATTTTGATTGAATATTTTTCCCTTATAAATTATTCTCTACTTGCAGAAATATGAGGCTTCATCTGATGCAATCAAAATTTTCAATTAGCAGTACCTGATTCTTCTTCTAAAATCTGTTAGCACTAAATGCTAATGTTCTGTGCTCTATAGTCCATTATAATTGTTGAGGCACAAAAAAAATGATTGAACATTTTCATTAAACCAATTTTTCTTATGTGGCACAATTGAAATTGTGAAATTCTTGTTTTGTTTTATTAACAATTTTTATAAACATAAATTGAAAGAATTTCGGTAAGTATGAACCTAATCAAAGTTGTTGCAAAAATAATGCTTACATGTATATACACATGTACATGGACACATTCTCAGTTGACTTTTATCAAAGTAGAAATGTGTTCTCTTTAACTTGAAGAGAAGCAATGAAGGTTGTTGAAATAAGTCTAGGTAAAATCAGACATATCCTACAAGATTGTTTTACATATTGATTAATATCACTATCTGTTAGAAATGCTTGCCCAGCCAATTTTGTCTTTCAAAATGAAAGGGAAAAAAACGTATTTTACCAATGACTTGTGGTAGATTTCACTGTCATATAAGTCGACTTTTTAAGCATCAATTATTTTCGCTAATGGATTATATTAGTCTGTTTAGACCCTATGAACTTGACACTCTGATGGACATAATGTTGCCTTATGTTGGAGAGTCAACTTATCTGGTGAATATTGGATTACATTTGAATTAACACCTTAGTTTTGGGGTCAACTTATATGCCGGCATATACTGTACTTTAAAATAGACAAATAGACAAGCAAGACCTTCCAAGACAAATTCATTCTGTGACATTGCAATTTCCTAAAGGTTTTGTGATATTTCCATTGGTTGAAATAAGTTATGTGAAAGGTTTTTAAGGTCTATAAATCACCATTGATATTGGTTGATTTTGTTAAGAAGTATGACCCATTGAAATATGTAAAATTTAATGACTCTTTCAAAGGTTGACTTTTTCTTAAATGAAGAGAAACAGATATCTCAACTTATATCAACTTATATTTACCTGTATGTATGTACATATTGGTTAAGAGAAAAGAAGACAGTGTCTAGCAAGAGATTTGAAGAATACTGTATTTTTAATGTACTGGTTGTTGGTTGGTTAATCTATACCAAATGATTTAGTTATTTTAAAAATCCATTGAAAGTTTATAAAACAAAGGGTCAACTTTATGTGTTTGTGCTTGTGTTTATACATATTCTAACTGAAATCCTTTCATTTTCCAGTGCCTGGTAGGTGTTAATTATGTTTATACCTATTGCTTTTCACTTCAGGACAAAATGTCTTCATTCAGTTTTGTATTGATAAAATAATGTTTGGAGCTTTGTTAGAAATGCTGTTATATAATTCTTTTTTAGTTACTACTTCCAATTCATTTGTCTTGCTTTTATTCAAAATAAATACTAGTGTGTTTAAATTTGCAACAAAATATCATTCCAAAAATACCTTAGCTTACATAAACATTTGCTTTGTAATAAAATGTTTGCTTATCTATGGAAAACAACCCAAAATGTCTACATCCATAGAGAGATACTTTACAATATAGGTAACAATAAAACCTGAACCAGTTGTTAACAATTTGAATCCAAAAAATAATTCATTATTGTTTTCATAACAGAAATTTACTATCATTAGTTTATGGATTAGAAAGGGAAGTTTTGAATTAGGATTCTTAATTGCATAATAAAAAACGTTTTGGCCCAGGATCAAAGTCTCCTATCTATTATGTGGAGCAAATCTTAGATGCCAAGTTTAAAGTGAAAAAGTGCCTGATGGTCTTTGATCAAGACAAGAATAGATTTCCCGTTCTGTAGGTTTGCAGGAGATGATAAAAAAGCACTATTCTTTGTTATATCAACATTGTTTATACAAAAATATGATGATGATACCTGATGCTACATGATCAATGTTAAAATGTTTTTTGTGTTGCAAATTATAGCGTTATATTTCCATGAATCTCTCTCTTATAATATTTTAGGTGTGCATAACACACACTGTTGAAATGCTTCTGCAGTACTGCTCCTAATAAAAGCTTCATAAAATGGTGACAGGGTTCTGAGCAGAGAAACCTCTTTAACTAATCAATCCATAACACCTAACTTAATCTTGGAATACCACCTACTTTGTGGATTTATTTGTGTGGGTCAGATTATGACTGCTATGACTTAATAGGTAGATTTTGAAAACTCCTTAAAAGAATCTACCTATTTCAAAAACATGCCTGGAGTACACACTGAAAATCTGAACGGTATATAATTTGAGGTTCCTGATTTACACTGTCACATGTGGACAAACAGACATTTGGTGAATTATAGTAAGCCTATATAATACACCTTGTCAACTTTATATGAAGAGGCATCTCATTTTTCCTACTACTAATAAAAGTAAACCTAGTAGTACCAAGGTTGATCAAAACCTGACCATAAAAGGTCAAGTTTTGATCAACCTTGGTACTACTAAGTTTACTTTTATTTTATCAAATCCTCAAAACTCTAAATGGTAAAATGAAAAACAAATATATCTTTTCAAAACGAAGCATAAACAATTTTTTAATCAAATAGACCAGATTTGTTTTGCAGTCAATTTGCCTCCGTATAAATAACCTTTTGCTTTGGTTAACTCCCTTTACCAAGACACCTGAAGATGCATATTTGTCATCTAAATAAAGGTGTAAAAGGAAAGCAGATTGATTCTTTTGCATCTACCCGGTTTATTCAACAAATATAACTTAAATAGAAAGCAGAATTTCAATGTGATATTATTTTATCCCCGGTACAAGATCTGAGTTGTAAAACATCTGTTCTACATTTTTAGACTGCAAAGCAAGTTCAAAATCTTTCATTTAGAAAAGATAAATATTTGCCTTCAGCCACCAATACCTCATCCTCCTCCCTCCTGACATTTATTATTTTTCTAAATCTTTCATTCTTTTTATATTTTTCCCTTTGTTTTTTTCCTTGCTAAAAAGAAATCTTGAAAGCATGCCAAATTTCAGTCAGCTTTGACAACGCTAATCTTTTGCATTTACATTGCCTCTTGAAAACATCTGGTTTGATGCTATTTGAACCATTGCTGCTTGGGTGTCTTCAGATTTTTGCTAGGTTTTCTGTAGAATCGGTCACCAGTGTCTTTAGATAACTGAGGATAGTGCTTATGTCTCGACTCATTTTGGTGCTAAATAAAAATAAACATATTTATTTTAAACAAATGGCAACAATGTTGGTATGATAACACACATAATAAACTATACTCAGTAAAACTGGCAACAGAGTTTTAGAAAATCTTCTAAAGAGGAAGTCCAAATCGAGTTGTCATAAAGAGTTCGGACCTGCGTTTCAACTCATAAATTATAAAAACTTAGCTTAATAGCTTTTAGTGACTTTTATTATTGCAAATCTTTTAATAGCTTGTATAAAATAGCAAAAATATATTTTTTAAAATCATGCTTTTTGCCTTAAAATCTTCTCTCACATTACAACGGCAATCTTATTTTTCTGGCTATGAATAAAACTCTCCTCTATTTGTAATAACAAAATCTTATTTAAAATCTTATTTTTAGAAACATGACTGACAAATTCTGATAACCCAGGTTTCTCTTGTGAGTAGAAAACAATCTTTCTAGTAAATATATCTGGATTATGACTAACTGATCTTTCTGAAATTTGCTCATAAAAAAAACCTTATGACTATGAGTAACAAAACAAAAAAACCTTATGACTGAGTAACGGAATCCTGTTAATTGCTTAACATCACATAAAGAATAACATTTCAAGGAATGTAAGTCTATCAGAAAATGGCATGAAATATAGTTTGCTGTACAAGCAACTTTTTTCGTAAGGATTCTATTTCCAGTAAGAATTTTGTATCAACTGACACTGGAATTCTTTGTAAGAAACACTGGACCAGGTTTCTGTGTTTTGAGTTATTTATTGAGACTTTTATTCAAGAATTGATGCTTCTCAATTGAGATTTATTAGATTATAGCATCTGTAAGTGCTCTGGATCTTATCAATTTGACGTGCCAACTCTTATAAGGTTAGATTTCTTTTCTTAGAACTTCCTGTGTATTTTGGTTATGTATTCAAATTTTTTTTATTTATTGAAGATGTAGGTACTTCATAGAAATGAAATTTGTTAATTAACTTCAAACATGTTTCTTGGGTAGAATATTACGCACACGCTTTTCACAATTCAGTAGTATTGAATCTCTTTATTTTTATAATGATTCATTCTTGATATTTTTTCTGTGATGAAAATTCAGGAAATGTTATTAAAAAAATATGAATGAAAGATGAACTTTAGTTTCTGTTTTTAAATTCCAGTAGAAAAGCCAATTCATTATGGTTGATTATTTCCTAAGAACTTTACAGAATTTTTATGTACAATCTGTTTCACATTTTAATTTGGAAATTTAGAATAAATTCTTTTTCTATTTTTGCCTTAAACTATTTTCTTTGTCTGCATGTGCTTCTAAAGCCTTAGAATAGAAATGTGTGGATTTCCTGTGAAATTTTTATCTTTTTGTTTACCTGCCTGTCTACATAGTCTTGTTTCCATTCAGTGGAAAATATTTTATTTAATAATTGAGTTATTTATCCACAGCCAGCTAACGGAATTTTCCTTTTATCTTTCTTTTTTGCCTATGGTTGGTAAAATTACTCTGGCAAATACTTGTAATCATGATTGAAGACCTTCCAGAAGTAGGAATACTTCAATGCTGACAATAGCAAACAATTTTTCATTTATTAATGAGAGGATTTTTCAAAAATATCACTTTTCTTGCAAGATTCTTCTTAAATTAAGAATAAAGCCTATGTTTTTAATATCAGAAAGAGTACCTATTATTCATAGGCAACATTCGGATATTTTGTTGCACTTAATTCATCCCTTTCATTAGGTTTAAAATATATTGTGTATTTTGGATGGTGTAATGGTTAGCACATCGCCTCACATGCAAAAAATTGGATATCAACATTTCTTCTCCATATCTCAGACAAAAATTACTAACTGGTTGAGATGTGATACTCCGATCACAGCTTGTATAGAGTAGACATAATTTATAGATTTAATATATATATATATATATATTATATATTGGCATGAATTATTTTTGGTATTAATTTCACTGATTAATTTATTTTAAATAATCATTTATTTGATATGTGGTTATTCACACCGCTTGAATCAATAAGTAGGCATCCAGATATAACTGATTTAATAACAAAAAATTGAAGGTTTTACTTGATAACCTCTGATTTGAATTTCCACACTGTCATAAGTCATAATGTAAGGACACTTCAACTCATATCAAGCATCTTTGTGTATTCAATGTTTGAATTAAGAAGAAATGTCCATTAATTTTGAGTAATTTTTGTAATGAGTTGTTGAAAGTGGAAATGTAGCAAACTCTTCCTAATTTCACTTTGAGCAGAAATGATTAACAATGTTTCCACCTTTCGTCTCTCGTCTCTCGTTTTTATTTGTTAATTTTTCAGGGACTGAAGCCAACTCTGGTCTTGGTAGATGAATGAACCCACTTGGTAACAGTTTTCTTACTTAATCTGTATTTGCTTTTTCTCATTTCAGGTGACATTCTGGGAAGCCCTAAACAAAAGCCGACCGTCCACAGGAAATGCCTCCATGGAAGAGGAACGCTTATTACAGAGGTAACATGTTATTATTAGGTTATTTTGCTAGAAATAAATGTCATTGTCTAGAGTAGAATTGTTTGTATTTTAACTATTCTTTTCTTTACGCATGCATTTTTATGAATTTTTCTTTACCAGGCTAAAAATTAGTAAATAATACCACTTTGATATGATAGCCAAATTAAAACTTCTAATTCAAAAGTATGCTATATATGTTAATTGTGGTGTTTAGATTTTGCTGCTAAAACAAAAAAAAATGACATTTTAAAATTTCTTCTGCCATCTGAAGTTCTAACTACAATTATCAATAAAGCTAGAAAATGTCTTTCTCTGCAAAGTATGTCCTACAATATCTTCTGTTTACATTTTAAACTTTTTGTTAGGCAATGTCAGTTTGCTAGAAAGATTTCCAGAAATGGAATGCCAATATCCGAATGAATAGAAGAAAATCCCTCCATCCCTAAACATGTTCTCCTGCTGGAGCCCGTTTGAGTCATATAAAACAAATATTAGAGAATGGTTTGCTTTGCCCATGCAAAAAAATCAAAAACCAAAACCCAGTCACTTTCTCTTCATAACAAGATCATAAAATGGTCAATGTAAGTGCCAAGCACAATCGCCAAGTTGTGTTCATAGTTTGCTTTTAGTTGTTTTAGAAATTTATCTTGTCTGAAGACGACAAAGCTTTTCTGTTCAAATATCCAATTTTTTTATATCGTAATGAGTTGAGTTTGTACTTTTATTTTGAAATATGGTAATTACTGAGGTTTACTGAGATTCCTGATGAATCTTTTAAGACCAACACCAGAATTCAGGCATTTCTCATCTCTGCTACATTTCTACTATTCAGAAGCAGAAATGAGAGCCCAGATCTCAATTATTCTGTGCTTACAAAGTATCGAGAAAACACCCTGGCAAGATATTTAACCTAAATGAGAAACAAATGACCTTCCCTTTTAAATTTGATTTCAACACTATTTTTTTTTTTTCTTTTTTTTCTTTTTCTTTCAAACAGGGCCATTGCTGAGAGTATCCGGATGTCTGGCTCTGAACTGGATGTTGGGATGAATCGTCAAATAATCTCCGAGCCATTATCATCGCCAACATTAGAAAATCATGATGAGCAGTTGCGGTTGGCAATGGAAATGTCACAGAAAGCGCAGCAGGAGGAGGAGAACAGACGTAAGGCCGAAGAAGATGAACTTGAACGAATCCTAAAACTATCACTTACTGAAAAATAGATACCATTAACTCCTACTACCACACACACACGCATACACTGTATTACAAAACAATCACTTGTCTCCTGTGTTCAGTGTATTTTGATACAACAAATTGTTCATTTTTCTGATACATGGATATTATTTCAGATCTTACATACTCACTCTTGAAAGGCAATAACAATAAAGGCGACCTAAGTTCTTCATTATCACAACAATAAGTTGAAATAATAAACAGCTCAGATGAAACGCAATTAATGATACTTTTTAATAGATTTTCAAACTAAAAGATTGTATAACAGCATTGTCAGTGCATGGCATGCGATAAGGTTTTTGGTTCTTTCTCCTGGAGAAGCAGCTACTAAAAATAAATTTAAGTCCAATAAATACTGAGATATGTAATTATAGACATTTAAAATCAATGCCCACATTCTTTAGTAAGGTAGTTGTTATATTATATGCTGAAGCTTAGATGAAATTCATGATGGATAGAATCAACTCTCATAATTTACAGACAAAAAATTAAAATCCTTGATGTAGAATAAACATTCAAGATAAGCATGAGAAAGACCCTATGAAAAAGCTGTAAATCTTTATCAGCCTTTTAATTAAATGCAGGTCAATCATTACCTCCAGATATTAAGTGAAAATGAACTCTTCTTCCATGGGGTGTGAGAACTGGGTTCAATCACTAAATGAGCCTAAAATGGACTATTTCTCACTTAACTAAAGTTTGTCTGCCTGTAATGAGAGTGAAACAAGACATTTTTAAATTGTAAAAGATATCTCTAATAGACAAGACCAGTTCAAAAAATGGATCTTAGACATTTCAGCTCTGAACCATATTTTATAGCAACTTATTGAGTTACTGTGAACAGATATTCTATCTTGACAAATCTTCTCTTGAAACCATTTATTTCTATCCACAAACTCTAAGGAACACGACACAAGAAACTTTGGGGTTCAACTCTTCATGCTCTTTTGGCCCGCCCTCTTCCCGTGTCCCTTTTGTAGGGGTGGTGGTATTTTTGTTGTCTTAACACTACCATCAGAAAATAACAACACTTTATCATTATCGTCATCATCATCGTCGTCATCATTTTTATTGGCACCTGCTGATTAAAGCAAAACAAGTTAGTGTTGAAAATTAGAAAACTCAAAACAAAAAAAGTAAAATCTGCTCCTGCAATTATTATGGGGCAGGTGTCCTGGCTTAGCTGACTCAAATTTGAGTCCCGGGGGGTCAGGGGTGGGGGGCTAGCCTTTTAATCTTTCACTCTCCCATCCTCAGTGCCATCAATTGTGTATTTGTAAAATCTGTAATATTAAAACACACACACATACACACTTTACTAATTGCACAAAGTCAAGTGTTTTGATAGTTACTCCTCCTCCTCCTCTTTATTATGAAGTCTTTGACACTGATCCTCCTGCTCTGCTCTGCTTCTGTGTTGGTGAAAGTTTTTACGAGGTATCCAGCAAGGTTATTTAGTGTTTCCTGGGCTAAAATGCTATTTAGGGGTCATTAATAAATGTTGGTGGTTAATTTTGTTTCTTTTTAAGGCCAATACCTGGGTGTAATCCTATTGAATTGAGAACTTCCAATGTTAATTAAAATGTAAAGCAGATTTAAATCCACTTTGAAATAAGTTCAAATAAAGAAGGTGAATGCAATGGGGTCTGGATATTTCCACCTTTTTAATGATACTTGTTTAATTTGCAATGGGTGGAAAATCTCTCTACATTTTAGTGTAATACAATGTTCTACCCTAAGGCTTTTGAAACATTTTTGTGCTTATAAAAAAGAATATGCACAAGCCAATGAATTGTAGATGGAGTAAAGTGTAGTAACTGTTCACTGATAGAAGTAGTTCTTTTATCAATGAAAAGAATGCATTTTATCTTCTTCTCCAGATGAGTCATACTTTTTGTTGTGCTCAGCTGTTTTGATTGTTTTCTTGAGCACCATCTACAGCCTTGGGGCTAGCTAGACTAATATCCCCATCTCTCTTTGTTTTTGATGTACATAAAGATAAGGCTCAGTTTTCTTACTATTCACTCACTAAATTGATCCCTTATCTAAGGCACTTTTGAAATCAATGAATGTGCTTGGTACTTGTAAGATGAAAATGTTATTGGTATATTTAGGCTAATGTCCTCATCTTTGCTGCTTTCATGTTCTTCATGTTGTCTTTATCTTGTGATCATTATTATCTCTGGTTCAATGGCAGTGATAGTCTGCTCACATGTGTTCAATTATAAAGGTAATAACATTTCATATTCCTGTCATCTTCAGCGGATTGGAAAATACATTGGTCAAAATCTTGTCATTTAAAAACCAACAAAAATGGGGACATTTGTATAATTAAAAAGCTGAATGCTTCCAAAGTTCTAACAGAAACTGATCACCAATGTTCCATCATATTTTGCACTGAAACTAAAAAGGAGATAAATTCAGTGCTTGAATGTTGTAGATGATAAACTTCTCTTTCCTACATTGTTTATTGAACAAAATGAAGTTAGTGTAGAGAAAGGTGAAAATGTCAGTAAATATCATTTGGAGTGCTTTGGGCGCTTTTGCTTGATTTGAAAATATTTTGTTTTAGTTTTCGATAAAATCCATTTTGTTAGCTGGCAGAAAAATATCAGACATATGTTTGTCCATCAGAGTTGAAGTCATTTCTTAATGAAACTTGAATGGATGTAAAAATCTTTGCTTTCTTTTCAAAATAGACTTGTTTAAGAAAATCTAATTTTTAAAAAAAGCAAGATGCCCTTTACCCTTGTGATCAGTCTTGGAATTGAAATTCCATAATGCTTGAATGATATAAGACATTATATACAGAGAATAAGTATATCATATTTCTGTACCATCTATTTGGTTGCGGATGAGGCTCCAGATAGAGTAAATGCTGTCAGATCCTTCTTCTCTTTTGGCTCCACTCGTAAGAAAACCAAAACCAACAATCAAAACTCCAGTCAGACCCGAAATGGCCTTCTTGCTGATAAATAGTTTTATATTTCTAAAATTCACAATTTCTGTTCATCCTTGATAAAGATCAGCATTAAAACATAAGGACAGATCACAGTTCAGGTGGCAAGTTTGTAAATTTTCTTTCTTTTTTTTAAAGTCTGATTTGAATTTGAAAATATTAGAAAATGCAAGATATCCACATTATTTTATCCAAGAATAATTGCCATGACTTTTGTGAAAAACTTTTATGTGTCATATTCATATAAATGTATTTATACAATGTTGAGCGTATGTACATTGTGATCAGAGCATTTGTTAACCTAAAGTTTATTTAATATTATTTATACAAGTGGGTAGGTTTAAGAGTTTATCTTATAAGAAGGTTAATGCTTTTACTTGTCATGTCGCTATAAAGTATGGCTATATTGAACTTAAACTTATGAATGAACCTTGAGGTGTTGAAAGTTTTTAATGTGTCCTCCACACTTTATATACTTGTAAAATCTGTGATACAATCATGGTTGGAAAAAATCTATTTAAACTTTCCTTTGTGGTTCTAACTCTATTAGAATATAGAAGTGTAGCTTTGCAGGAATCCCATTCCACCTCAAATACCTCCAGTCTCCAACACACAGAGCTGCAGCAGGAGGAATAATTAGTCTGAAGCTACTAGTCAAGATGTGTTTTGTCCCTGGAAGTGAAGTTGCAGCCTATTGCCATAGTTACCTCAAAATACCATCAGCCACACATGAACAGCCATTGCCAGTGCACGTCCAGATCTTCAGTCATTTCCATACAAGTGAATAAAACCAGCAACACCCATGTCTATCTCTCTCACCATCACCTCCTCCTCCTGCTGTGTTTATATACCAAAAAATATAAAGCAACAATGTTTAGCTAAAAGTGGAAGGCCCCTTGTGATGAAGATAAAAACAATTAAAAAAAACTCCCTTCATATTTTATGGAAGTTGGTGGTCACTCTTTACTTTATCTCAGTGTTATACACTCCTCATCTACTCACAACACTTTAAAACCAAATAGAAAAATCATGCATTCTCATTTTTGGTTTGAATTTTGTCTTTTTTTTTCTAAATTCTTAAATTTTTTAATTTGTTTTTATTTATTTTTAAACCTCAAAAAATAAAGCAAAAATGTCATCTCTCCTTTTTTAAGTATCAATAAAGTGGGAAAGGTTCGATTGTCTAAAAATCAGTCTCATGGAGATAACTCAATTTTTTATAGTTCACTTCTCTTTTTAAAGGGGAGAAATTAAGAGATACAGACAGTCTTTGCCTCACTATTTTTCTTCAAAGGGAGATAAGTCTTTTAAGAGTTGTTTTCTTTAACTCGTCATGAAAAGAATTTCCTGAGACAATTTGTACGTCTAAAAGTTACATCAGAAAAATAAATTGGTAATAATTTCCCATAATTCAAGTTTTATTTTGATGTGCATTCATCTAATATTTATAAATGTTAAATAAATTAACCACTGATGAAATTTGAACTCATGCCAAAAATCTGATGCAAAAATCATTTTTAATAAGTTTCCTTGACTTTTTTTAAAAACTACTTCCGGAAATGGTCAACAAAAATTCTATTGTTTTTTTTTTTTTCGTTTTAATAAAATTCTGAAAGAAAACCAAAACTACATTTTGCAAGTTACCTCCACCCCCCCCCTTTTTTGTTGTTGTAAGGATGAAAAGGTGGTCAGCAAGAAAACTTATCAGTTGTAAAACATTGATAATAAGTGAGTAACGAATAGACACACACAGTGAGAGTTAAAGAAAATAACTGCAGTAGGAAGTAAAAACATTCCTATTGCAATTTAGCACTTTCTGAAAAGTATTATTTAAAAAATAAAAAAAAATTCCCTGGCTGTTTGTATGTATATACAGCTCTACCTGTGAATGACTGGTGATCTGAATTTGATAGGATTGAATTGGTCATACTGGCACAGGTAGAAAATTTTCTAAGTCTGGAACTTTTGTCTCTTTCTGCTTTAAATAAAATCACTCGTCCAGGAAAACTTTTCATGAATATTCATGACGGAGTCAGAAACAGAAACAATCAAAAAGTTTGAGATGGACTTGGATTTGAAAAAAAAAAAAAAGAATGACTATAATCTAGGATTTTTTTAAAAAAGTGTTGAAAAAAGGGAAGTAATTTGTTGGCCTCCGTCCGTCTCGGATGGCAATGGAGCATGTGCCAAGGATTAGCTTATGATCGAGCTGCAGCGACTTCAGTGACTGTGCAACCTGATTATCAAGCGACAAACTCTGTTGCAGTTTTTGCAGGTGTAGTGCACATCCGGCTCAGTAGGTGCAGCCACTGCCCTCTTCTGTCTGCGCTCTCTCCATTCTTCCCACTCGTACTCTCTTCTCGATCATCTCGATCATCTGCTTTGATTGCAAGTCTCCATCTGCTGCAGTATGAGAAAGAAAAACTCCTAAATTTTGGGATGAGCTTTTGAATATTGGACTCTACCCTCATCTTAGCCTATTCAATTGATGGCTTAGATTATCAAGTCTCTGCTTTGTTTATAAGTTGATTAATAAATGTACAACATCTGCTGAGCTCTGCCATTTAAAAATATAACTCTGGGATGAATGCAAGATTGCAAATATAAAGCAATGTTTGCCTGGTCAACACTTGGATGAGTGACCAATTAAGAATTTAAAGTGTATAAGCAAAAGTCTTGTCATCAAAGGCTTGTCCACAGCATAGGAAAAGAAGGGGATTATGAAAGGCTTGTCTTATACACTAACAAAGATGCAATTGGCAGACAAAAAGAACCCTTTCCCTTGCCTGTTTTTCTTTTTCTTTTATTTTACAACCCTTTGTTTCTCCCTCTTAGTCTCAGTTTGAAGAAAATTTGAGCCAGTGTTCAATCATCACCGTATTGCAGAAGCCCCTCTTATATTTTTATTTAACAATTTTCAACATTAAAAAAATATATATATATCCAACTGATAGACAAAAATCCAAGTTAACATTGAAAAAGTGAAACTCCAGTATGCTTACAGAAAGTGTTGTCAGCAGACAATGTTGTTTTTAGAGACTTTTTAATGATTGGAAGTACAAAATTCTAAACTTTTGATTGTTATCTTGAGTTTTTGGTCTGTGTCATTATTTAATGTTTTCTGCTGTGTGAAAATTATTGTAAATTAAGAGTTTTCTCAATATGGTGTCATTTGAGCATTAAACAAATTTTAAATTTCTTGTTTCAATGATTGAAATTAAATATGTTTCTTTTTTTTCTAATTTATAAAGGATATTTTATTAATAAAGATGTTTTTTAAACAACTGAATTTTTTTTTCTCTTTCGATAAGGATCTTTTTTTTCTCTTGTATAAAAAAAACAAACATTAATCTCACCCTTCCCCCCTCAAACATGTTTTATCCCAGCTGAGTTATTGGTAAATTATTTTTCATTTGTTGTAATTTTTTTTTCTTTTTTAAGGAAGAAAAAAAATTGTTTCCCCCCCTCCCTGAAATGAAAACTAATTTATAAATAAATTTTTTTGTACCTTGATTTTGTTGCTGTGTATTTTTGAATCAAGCAAATCAGTGAACGAGGTTGCCTTTGACAATTGTTTTTTTCATTCTGGGAATTTCTTTGCAGGTGATTTTAATGCACAGAAAATCATGTTAATTTTGTAATCTAATGATATCCAGTCAGATCGTTTGTTCCAGATGCTTAAAGTAATTGAAAAAGAAAGACTAACCTTGCTCTTTAAGCCATTAACTGTGGAAGGTGGCAAATGTAATATCCATTGCCAGATAAAAGCCCTGACTTGCCATCAATCATAATAAAATGGAAATTTTATTGAGTTAACCATAGAAGTGCAATGATGGAATTTCATAGAGCCTTAACCTCTTTTGCAAAGTTGTGTCACTGATGTTACATTACTCACCAAACAGAAATAGCTTCTACATTTAATAATTCTTATAGGACTTGCAAAAGGGAATAAACATTTTAAAGTTGCATAGAATCCTAGTTTATGTGCGTAAGATGGCAATAACTCCTGTAAGCCGTAGTTCATTTTAAGGATATCTCCCCATGAAAAAATACATAAATTATAGTTATTACTTTGAATAAATTAGATTACATTGTGTCTGCTGTGGGAAACATTAAAAGGTTTGTATGGAAATACGCTTTTTTCAACAAAAAAAAATTATCAAATTACATGCGGGAGATAATCCATAGTTCATTTCAAGGCTAACAGGAGTTATCTCCATATTATGCATGGAATGTAGGATTCTATATGATTCAGTTTGTCACCAGGAGGAAGATCAGGCACAAAGCCACAATAGTGATCCACCCAAGATTAACAAGCTAATCTTACAAGTGATTTCAATCATTACATTAGAGATCACTATGTATGGAATCTCTTTTCAAGTATTTTTCTATCCATTGCCAACTTCATTTCATTTTTTTCTCTAACAATTATTGATGTGATATTTTCATCAAAGTACAAGTCATTCTTTCATGAATTCTTTAATAAGCTTAGCATGACAATTCCCCCCCCCCCCATGTTGGGAAATCAGTCAGAGAACTGAGATATAGCAGATATCTGAAACTAACATCTTAATGGATTATACTGAGATAGGCATTTTTGTATATTCTTTTCAGAACATTACAAGTTAAATTGTTTATAAAAATAACTTTTATTTTAGACCGAACCAAAAATATTTGGGTATCCTCTTAGACTCGTTCTTGCTCTTTAGAAACATGAACTTCTTAAACCTGGCAGCACACATTTTGTGATCTGTGGCTTGTAATTTTAGCTTTTTCTCAGCTGAATGTGGAGTTTTTATGGCGGTTATAAAGTGGGAAACATTCTTTTCCACTTGTTAGTAAGGATTGTGTGTGTGTGTCTCCAAAATATGAAATATATATATTTCATGTCAAATCACCTAATGGTCCCATGGGAACCATCTTAGATTTTGATGAAATTTCAGTAGCTGATACCTTTTCTAGAGAAAATTTAACCCTGAAAATTTGAACAAATGGTTCAGAAGTTATAACATTGAAATTTGCCTAAATTTACATGTCACGAGCTGCAAGCATGATTTGCCAAATTTGACACTTCATAACTATGCAATTTAAGATATCTAGCTGAGATTTGGTACCCCTGTAGTTTTTCACCCAACGAAGCCATTTCTAGCTTCATTTTAGGTGGTTTAGGCGTTATGGGTCCTTCAAAATGGAGGGGGGGGGCTTTTTAGCAGGAGTTGCTAAATGTTTGGCCGGCCGTAGAAACTGAACTAAGGATGTTAAAATAAAAATTCCACTGGATGATATTCAATTGGTGTATTGCCTTGTGTAAAACATTGAAAGTTTAAAAGCATTAAATACTTTTCTGATGATCAAAACAGAGTGCCCATGGGGGACTTACAAATTTTATGTGATTTGATATGGAATGACCCATATATATACATGTTTTTATGGCACAGCATTCGAGCCTCAGGGATGAAATCTGGCAAATTATGAATACCTCTGTATTTAGAGATATCTTTATATTTATCATACAAAGTGAGTAAAATAAGTTTTCCTTATTTTTAGAAATGTGAAAGGTATTGAAAGAAAAATCAAAAGGAAATTCATTCCAACTGTGGAATTTACGATTTAAAAAAAAAAGTAAGGCTGACTTATTCACTTTTCCACATTCATTTTGGTGCACAAGTTATCTCGTTTTTTAACCAGGGGGTATTAACCCATTAACTGTGGGAGGTGGTGAAGAGTAATAGTTATCCATTGAAAGAAAATGCATTGCAAGATAAAAGCCCTGACTCACATATAAAACCATCAATCACAATAAAATGAAAAGTTAGCCATAGAACTGCAATGAAGGAAATTCCTGCCATTCAATAGGTTCAACAAAAAATTGAATAAAAGAAAACTACATATTTTCATAATTCCTATATTAAATACATAAAACAAAATTTGCTCTCAAATTAAATGTTGGGTGGAAAAAATTGATCAGGTTAAAGAGAAAAATATTTTTCAATAATGAATCGAACCTGTGTGGATATTTTGATAAATATATAATCCCCAGATTTAAGGTTTATTTGTTAATGACTCAACAAATTTATCTTTTTAACTCCAACTAGTCGAGTAATAGAATACAACAGAAATCTATCTTTAAAATTTCATGACTCAATCCAAAACAATTGGGATCCTCAAGAAATGCTAGTGCCAAATGGTCATTTTGTCTGAGATGGTGTTGGTGATTACTTCCCAGGAATCTGGCTTAGACATTTTAAACTTTTCAAAAAGCAATTCACATTTGTGGTTTTACAAGATTTTTCCTTGGGTCAATTTTTACGCCAAAAATGCTAACAGACACCTGCAATACCCATGGCAACCGACTACTACTACTACTAATTTGCAGACTTCAGAACTCCATTGTACGTCACCACTTCATGTTGGCGTCCAGAAATAGTAGCAGCTTCAAAGGACGTTGCTTGCAAATATAGGTAGAGGAAGGTCTGCAAGGCTACGTTGGGGTGTGTGAATCAAGGAGTTGTTAAGTGGAGTAGGAAGAAAAAGGAGGCATGAGAAATGGAGGTGGTTGTTTAATGCAGACTTCCTTCAGGTGTTGCATTCAACAGCCTTCTGGGAATGTTGAATGGAACCTTTTATTTCATCCACTGGGAGGGTATGTTATTTTCATTCACTTGTTAGAACCTGTAGCCTTCCTAGGGAATTTTTAAAAAGTAATGAAAATGAAATTGGTCTGAAATAATCAATATGTAAAAACACCTCATGAATTCAGACAAAATAAAATGTCATTTTTGTTTTTATTCTTTTCACTCCATTTCTAACAGAAACGCATAAGTAATAACTTATGACAGTCAAGTCAATGTGTTTTGGAGAAGTTAGGGAATCTTTATATACACTCCAGGTAGGTATGAACAAGTATATACAAAAAAAGATTATATACCTCAGGAGTCATGAAATAAAACAAATGAAAATTTCTATTTCAACAATCTCTGGGATCTAGAAACACTTTCATGGACTGCTTTCATCTTTTTAAAAGAAATCAATCTTCATGGAAAGAGAGGGGGGTGGGCTGACACCAATCACCCAAGAGATGGATCAATAGGTTTTTGCTTTGTCTAATTCTATGTAGATCAATGTGTTAAATAATTTGCATTATTGAAAATATTGGGACTCATAAATATTTAAAAATGAGAAGTTGGTAAGAAAATATGGAGAGAACCCCCCCCCCCAAAAAAAAACCATAAGTTAAACAATGCGTTCACCATCTGTAGCAGGAAGAGGAGTATAGTTCAACCGTCTGGACCATGTTTCATATCAATCCAACATGATATGACTGAGAAAATTGATATTTAACATAGATGGGGCATAGTAGTAACAACCAAAAAGTGTCCTATAGAGAGATAAGTAGATGCAACAACAACAAAAAAAAAAAGCCTCAGGCCACATTGCAATTTCACTATTGACAAAAATTTCTTTGGTTTTGATCTAAAGTCAGAAAACTAGAAATATTGTTTTCTTTATGAAAAGAAAGTTTTAATGCGAGTCATATTAAAAAGATCCCGAAGAAACAGAACAAATCGGTTGAAAAATACAGATTTTTGTTTATTCAATCATAGAGACATTTTGTCTGTCAATTTATTTGTTTCCAGCCACTCTGGGATGTGGGATGGATTGGGGTGTCAGATTTGCTCCACCTTGCAAATGAGAGAAATGCATCACAAATCATTTCCTAGATCACTAGAGATTCAACATAAAAGCACTTTGAATTCTGATTTGTTGCCCTATTGCTCAGAAATTTTGATAAACCAAACTGACTAATAATTTTAATGGGAAAATAATTTCCAACACTGAAAGAAAAAAAAAAAGAAAAAAGAAATTTAGAACATTAGTTGAAACTGGAAATAAATTCTCAAATACCTAAATATAATTATTTTGTGCTAATTTTGAAGATCTTTTTGATATGACAGTTCTCAAAATCGTTTTGGTTCAGCTTGAAGAATTGAAGATGTTAATAGCAAAAGTAAAGTAAAATCTAGAACAAAATTAGTCTCAATTGCTGATGTGAAGCCGTAAGAGACAGAAATATTTCAGCTAATTTGTATCCAATGGCAATTTGAGAAGCAATTTCTATTAATCCTTTTTAAATCATTCATGATTTTGAAATTTAGAAAGAACATTGTTTATAGCAGTGATTCTTGCATTTGCACTTTTGGGGTCCGGATTCTATATTTGATCTGACAGTGATTTCAGATTTGTTGTCCTGCTCTCACAAGAGGGAGAATACACTCATTGAAATTAACCTCTTCCATCACAGACATAAAAGTTCTTATACTTCATCTTATTTGTAGATAAAACACAAACCTTTGACGAAGCCATTGTAAATTCCTAAATGATGACACCTTGGAATTAGGAGATATTGACAACTGAGGATTGGTCAAAACTAATTTGTTGAATGTTTAAATATTCTTTATATATCATTTCTTAAAAAACAACTGGAGGAATGTGGGGAGGGAAGCAAATGTAAGAAAAAATAAGTGATTTGTTAACAATTGCATTTTCAATGCACAAAATATATGCAAGATTTTTCTTTTTTTTAAATAAGCAAGTATTATAGCAAATAGAAGTTCCCATTACTAATGTTGAATGTTTAAATATTCTTTATACAATTGGAAAAATTAATTTGCCAAAGAGAATTAAGCCTGAGTTACAAATACCTATCTTTACCTAATAAAGTAGATCTTTTAGCTGGTATAAAATATCTTTACTATATGAGAAATGTTATTTTTCTGTCAAATGCAGCGAAGTTGAGGCTGAATCAGCCGAGGTTTAAGCCTTTTTGGTGCATGATCTTTTGAATCAGTGTAAAGAGTAGTTTAATAGAAGAATCTATTTTGATTATATGACAGACAAGTGAGGAAGTCAGAAGAGTGAATAGCACCAAATTTTGTTTCAAGCACCTCACCCCAAATGAGGGTGCTAATTTCAAATTTGAAGATGAGCTTTTACCTGGATTTCGTGGTGCTGTGGGGAAGAAGTTATTAATTGAACTTTTCTTTCTTCAAACAACTGGTCATAAAAGTGGGTATTCGAAGAGGAGATTAAAATAGGGAAAATAAAAACATTGATTGTTTAATTTTAAAAAAAATCAAATCAAGGATTTAAAAGGTTCAGGTTTATTTTTTCTAAGATGTCCTCAGCCCTCAAAAGCTTTTGGCTTTAGAAAGATAGATTTCTGTAAAATAAAATTATATATAAAAGAGAAGCTGAATTTTGACATTTAAAATTTTTTTTTATTGTGGTCATCATTTACTCCTGTCATTTAACTAAGTAAAGCGTCCGTCTCTTAAGAGACAACTCCCATTTGGAGTATATGGCTGGTGACAAAGTCCCGGTTTCCATTGCATGCGTCAGCTTAGTGATCCTTGCAAGTTTTGAGACCAGGACTTTATTCTTACAACTTTTTATGATCACCCCTTGGCAGGATGCAAGTCCACTTGGCAGGATACCACACAACTCAATTAGCAGCTGAGTGCACAGGGTTTTCCACACTCTTCACTCATACCAGGAATCAAACTCGGGACTTCTGCATGTGAGGCAGAAATGCTGATCATTATACAATCGAAGCAAAACTGAAGAATATTGGGTTAAAACAAACTTTTTAAAGTGAAAAGAGATATTCAGGAAATGAAGAAAACAAAAAACTTATATAAAAAATGGCTTTACGGTCGAATAGAAAGTATCCATATATTATTTACAGTTGGCATATATCATACAAAACCTGGTATTACTTTTTTTGTTGAATAAACCAATCCTTTTATTTTTTAGGATTCTGGGGAAGACCAATGTATTCTTGCTTCTATGCTTAATGAACTTGACAGCACTCACTAGAGATTCACACACCGCAATAATAAGAGGGGAAATTCAAAGAGTTTTTCAGACAATTGAACTTATTGTCTATGTTGTTCACACAACGTTTCGGCCTTTGTCATGTGTAATATATAATATCTGTAAGGGAAGAGAGCCTCTTTTCCTGGTCTCTTTCTCCTGTAGTGTAAAGTAAAAAGGCTCTCTTCCCTTATGGATATTATATATTACACCCAAAGAACAAGATGTGTGAATGACATAAACAACAAAAAGGAGTTCAATCATGAAAAAAAAAACTAAAAAAAAACTCTTCAAATGTTAATGACCCATCTCAAAATAAGAGGGGTGGTGTTTGGAACCAGATAATCCCCAAAATAAAGATCTGACAATGGATTAGATGTTTACTTACAGGCAGAAAGAAAAACTTGCTGGTAATGGTTTAAAATGCAAGCCTAAAGTAAAGCAACTTGAAATTTTAAGTTTAAGTGAATTGGGGGGGGCGGGGATGGAAAAAGTGAATCTGCTCATTTGCATGGCTACATTATTAGAGGCCAAATTGTTACTGAATAAAATTCACACAATTTACTCACAAGAGGAAAGTCCAAGAGAATTCAATGAAAAACAAGTTAATACTTTCAAGGTCACCTAGGAGGTATTTTATAGGAGCCAATTTTACTTGAAGAGTTTAAAAGAAGAAGTTGCCCAAGAGGGGCAATTCAATTTTTTCAAAACCATGTATCAAATATTGTAAATACACCCAATTAAAAATCTTTAAGATTTTTTTTAACCTATTGTAAAACAAATATTTAAAAAACAACTTTTGATAAAAACCAAGTTTGAACATTGTTCCTAACACTGACCTATTATATAATTAGTGTTGAGCATAGGATCAAAGCCACATTTTGCAATGTAGTGAGTATTTCTTTAGATATTCTCAATTTTATTAAAACTTCTTTTAACTCTTTCCTCCCTGACAGCCAAATTTTTCAGTGATTATTCCCAATGTATCATTTCCAAGTCCAGTGAAATAAAACCATGAAAAAGTTAATTGAAAAGGATATTATTATTGATTGATTGGCATTGTTATGATTTAAATCTGTGTATGGTTTAAATTTAAACATGTTTTTTTAGTAATTTTGTTGTTGTTGCTCGGGAAATAATGCAAATATGAGATCACACTTCTACATGTGATCAGAGATTGAGTGAAATGTATTATCATGCCTAGAGGCGTTTATCAGAGAAGAAAGAGTTAAAGATGGTATTTGCAATATAAGACATGGTAAAGAGAAAAGGGGAACCAAGCAATTGTTTAAATCTGAATTATTTAAGCCAGATAAAAAGTTACCAAAGTTTATATCAGCCAAAATTCTAGATAGGGGGGAAAAAATAACCAACTTGTACAGTTGCGTTTTATCTAAAAATTTGCATTGGGGGGTGGGGGGAGAGATTGCTGTAAAAAAACATTTGAGACAACTGTTTGAAGCAGAAGCATGTTAGAGATCAAACCACCAATATTGATTTTAATATTAAGTATTTTCAATATCATCTTTGATATTGATAATAATAATAATAATAATAACAAGGTTGCCATGGAAATTCCTGTAGTTAAAACTGTTTGGGTCGAGTTCAAGTTTTACAATATAATATGGGATTAAAAAAAAAAGACTTTTCGTTTTGAGTGTTGATTTCTTTTCTTTATTTTTCAAAGTGTTTGTAAGTCAAATAAACTATGAAGTCTGGGTGAATAATGTGGCTGACTGAGGACATTATAGGCAGAGTGCGGTTGTTGTTAAGTCAGACAGATAGAGTAGAGTAGGGTTGATAAAGGTTTGTGGCAAACGATACGTGTCCCTTGGTTTGATTTGTGCATCTCACCTCATGCTTAGTCCTTGAGGGTTTTTTTTTTCTTCTTTTTTTTTG
>VCCN01001484.1:3909726-3928331 GCA_006491835.1 Architeuthis dux | reverse complement strand
TTCCCCCTAGGTTTTGATCCCTAAAAGTGGAAAAAAGGATTCTCCCTCAATTTTGAAAGTAGAAAAAGAATCCCCCTTGATTTTGACTCCTAAAAGTAGAAAAAAATTCCCCTTCGATTTTGAACCCTAAATAAAGTAATCTATCTCTAATACTGTGCAAAATTTTCTATTTTTGCATGTGACTCAGTAGCTATGTATGTATAATTGCAATAAGCATCATGGCCAAACTAAAGTACCAGGGGTTCTGATTTGTGGCATGGATATTGACTTAACCCTGGGATAAAACATAGGCTATTTTTTTTTAAAATTCCAACTCTATTTGAAGTTTTTTTCCCCCTAGGTAACCCTGCTAGTATTCTAATATTTTAATTTATTCAATTCATAGTAATAAAATAAAGTAATATTTTGAATGAAATAATTCTCTCTCGTGGTTGGTCAATTCACCAGAACAACTAACCAATGAAAAGATGGAAATATGACAGAGTTGTGACAAGCCTATTAATAGTGTTGATAATTAAAAAAAAAAAAGAATTGTTTCCGTCTAACAATTTATCTTTCTAAAAAGGAGTTCATTTGGCCCAAATTTGTTTTTCAGGGGGAAAAAAATCCATTTCTCTTTTGATGACATAAAATCTGTTCCATAAAGGAGGACATTAAGAATAAAAAGGCTGAAGCAGCTTCTTACCAGGTTGGCATATCAATGTGGGCAGTCCTTTGGCCCCATTAGAGTCACCCTGTTCTATAAAGACCTTGATTTCAATGTCCACAGTGCAACTAGCTTCAATAATTGTCCATTCTTCTGGCCAAAGATATGCAATGCTAAAAAAAAAAAAGATATCAGAATATTTGGTCAGTTGAGATGGAGGAATACAGTGAACCTTGAAAAAGGCTGTAATAACCAAATTTCTATTGAAGATGTACAATGAACTTGTCATAAATTTCATGTAAGATATTGTATCTTTATAAAGCTATTAAATCCAAGATGCATGTTTGATATTGGCTACAAAATAATAATCAATATATCAAGGGCTGTATTAAACAAATCATCAAGTTTTTTTTGTTTTATAAAAAAGGAAATACAAAATTTTCCTTATTTTAAATTTTATTAGTCTCCCAATCATAGATACCGACTTCATTGACTTATTCAGGGCAACAGCCCATTTTTATAAAATAGAAAATTTGTCATGCAAAACAAAAAGAATGATCTGAAAAAGAAGATTTAATAAAGTAAAACAATAAAGAGAAAAAACAAAGACATTTGAATTAAATTGTATTTTCTTGTTTTATCCTAAAAGTAAAAATTAAATAAAAATCAATAAAAAAAATTGTTCACCTTTGTTGACAAAGAGTAACCACATTGAGATCAGGTTCGTATAACATTCCCCCATGGACACAAATCAGAGAGGAATTCTTTACAGTTGTTACAGGACTACGCCGGGTCGGGTCTCTGTGACAGGAAAACAAAAAGCGCAACAAGATCAAACAATTTTCTTTTTAGTCAGTGGAGATTTTTATTCACTTTTTTTTCTAAGAAGTTAGATAATTGTTGTAATGCAGTAAAAAAAAAAAAAAAAAAAAAAAAAAAAAAAAAAGCCATATTTTTACAGAGATTTTAACAAGTTTCTACAGTGTCATAAGCATCATGCTCAACACCAAAAAAGATCTGTTTCAATCTTTATTAAAATAATTCCTAACAAGTCTGGTTAGTCACTCAATAGAAACCATTAGGTGACCAACATCTTTTGGCAACATGCAATGTTGGGGTGATCAACTAAAAAATTGGAAAAAGGGCGTGATCAATGAATAAGTTAATTCTCTTGCCTTGTGTTGCATCACTGCTGGACACAAACTAAGGGACCAATTTAGCATAAACTTACATTGGTTTTTCTAGGCATTGGCACATTAGAATCTTTTGAGTTAGGATATTGGTACCCAAAAACAGAACAAAAATGGCTACTAACTCATAAAGAGTAAATGTTTAAATTTTCATCCCTCTAGCTCCATTGGTGATAAAATATGCATGACACATAGAATCACTTAAAAACTGAAGTAACCAATTTTGACAGTTTTGGTTACTGGTTTTTAACAAACATAAAAAATATGCCCCAACAAATGAAATATAATTATCAAACAGTAACACAATCCTGGAACAAATTTATTCCATTTGATACAATATCATTCTTTAATTTCTTTATAAAATGACCCCAAGTTACACAATTCTTCTGGTGAAGGATTCGTTTTGAAATTGTTCAATCAAGAGAAAAAGAATTGGCACATTAGAATCTTTAGAGTTAGGATATTGGTACCCAACAACAGAACAAAAATGGCTACGAACTTTAGACAGAGCTTTTTTTCTTTCAGCAATCAGTAAAGGCTACAATACTCATAGACTATAAAAGTTTACATCGAACTGAACGACTTTTCTCATGTTTGCAACTACACAAATGATATAGTATTAAGCTGCATTACTTTGCATGAAATATGAACAAAAAGTTTTCTAGATGGAATTTCTTTTTTTAAAGACTTTGATACTTACTTGACAGCCCGTCGCCATTCTTCTACAAAACTGGCACTGACAACATTGACGTGGGACTTGATCGTCCTCATGTTGGGTCGGTTCTTGTCATGGTAGAGATCAGAAAGGGCTGTTTTTTGCTGGAGGGCCCACTCACGATTTTGGTCCTTTGTTTGCTGATCCACTTGGCCTTGCAGCTGGAAAAAAAAGAAGGAAAGTCAGAAAAATCACCTTTTTATAAAAAGAAAGTCCAAGGTTAAAAAAAAAAAATGAATCTGCAATGCATTTTTAGAGAAAACAAACAATTAAAAAAGATATTAAAAGGAATAATGAGTAGCGGCCTTGATAGTACATCACTTTACGTCTCTGAATCAAATGTTATATCAGTTGGAAATGATATCATTAGGAAAAAAAAAATGATCCAGTAGGTAGTAGAAAAGTCAAAGCAGTTGGATCATACTAAAGGCACAATATTTTGCATTAGTCATTTATGCAGGATAGAAATAAAATCTAATTTTGTCAGCAAAAAATTTGATACTTACCACACACTTGGCACAGACAGGTTCATCACGTTTGAACTCTGGGCAATTTGGAAAGTATGATCGAAGAATTTCCCAGACATCTTTTGGAACAAGACGGCGACAATTTGTGTCTGGGATCAAGGAACCTGAAGAAAATTAGTGATACAAGATTGGCTATCAATCACTTTCTTTCTAATTGTTGTTGTCTTTCTGAAAATTGAAACACAATCATTATCATGTTAGTAGGTGATTTGTTGTGGAGATTCAGAAACCAAAAAGGCATCCTCATAATCATGTGGCATATTGTCTGATGAGAACACAAAGAAGGAACATAAAAACACAAACAATTTGTTTGGAAACAGAGTTAATTTTCTAATCTAGAGAATTTGGGTTCTGAACAAATATTTGAAAACTAGTTAATCCACGTGAAAAACAAATTCACCGATATACAGGTTTCTCCTGCTATCCAAAAGTAGGCTGTTCCTATAAAAGTCTTTTGTAAGCCGAAATGGCGTGAAGCAATTACCATTAATTTATATGAGAAAATCTTTTGAGCTTCCCCAGACCCCAAAATTGGTTAGGATGGTATGTCAGGGTTTGTCATCAGAGGTCATGGTGGTAGGAGGTACAGGAGACTGGGGTATAGAAGAGAGAGGAAGAGGGTGTGCACTGCCTCTATAATGGCTCACTGCAAAACAAAAGCTGAACAGTGTTTTAGCTTGTTGCCTTTTCTCAAAAAAGCCAGGACTACTATTTTTAAATTCTATTAGATGAATTTTTTTTAGAAAAAAAACCTGAAAATCTTCTTTCCGTGGAAGAGTCCATTATTCAAAATGGTTGGTAGGAGATATTTTTATCAGCAAACTTGTTACCTTTAAGTGGAAGAGACCATGGTTATGGATAGGGAACAAAGAAAATCACACTGTTCATTATATAAGTAGATAGGAAAGTAAGAGAACAAAGAGTGCAGTTACTAAAATTAGCCTGACTCTTTACAAACATGGGTGGAACAGAACAGAAGAATAAGAAGTAACTTAGATCACATTCCAAATCAGTTACTGAAAGATTAACTGAGTGGCAGAGATTCTCTGGTAAAGCTAAATTCTAGTTGGCCATCTACTTATATAATATGCCACATGATTGGTGATTTTTTTGTCTGTAACATTTATCAAGGGAGATGACTATTAAATGCTAATTATAGAATTGTCTCCCTTACTTATTTGTTTGTTTATTTTTTTTATTGCATATGCTTAAATAATCCGGTTCATTCTGGTTGAACATAAACAAGAAAATTCCGTCAATATAATGTTTGATATTTTTAAAGTACAGTGCAATTGCAAAATTATTCAAACTAGATGAAAACTCAGCAATTTCCAGGTAGTTTTTGCAGAAGGCCTGAATGGGTTCTTTGGCTCTAATAAGAGATCAAAATTGTTTTTTTTAGGGGTTCCTTGATTATATACATCTCACTACACCATATACCAAATGCACAAATTCGGCTACTTAGAGGTCACATACAGATAAACAGAATCAGACTTTTAGTATTATATAGATAGATGAAAATCAGATCATTATTATCAGGGAGAGCGTGAATACAGACCCCACATTATTTTTTATCTTTAAAGACTATTAGTAACCACAGAAAATTTGGTGGCCATAGCTCTGGCTCTTGAGTTTTGCTAACACAGACAAACGGACATTTAGTGAATTATAGTAAGATAGTAATTTTTTAGGTAGGTGAGTGTGAACACAGCCGGACACAAAATAAGGGACCAATTTAGCATAAATTCACATTATAAATTGAACCCACACTAAAAACTTGTTTTTGGTGGGTTGGGGGAACTTTCAAAAACTAACTTGCTATCTTCATAAAATATTTACATACCAACAGCTTGTCAATTTGAAAAGTTTGATCAATAACAACCAATTGACTGTCAAAAGAACATAGGAGATAAAAGTTTTAGGTTTTATATCAAACTCAATTTCTTCAAGGACTAGATTGATATGCAAATCAAAAATAATGAAAAATTTGTGAAATTTAGACTGAGCCCATTTGATTTTCATCCCTAGGTTTTTTTTTCTTTAAATATTGCTGCAATTCAAGGGGAACAGATTTTTAAAAAAGGTTGAGAGAGAGGTAGGTAGAGAGGTACAGATATAGTCAGAGAGAGGTACTCACGGTGTGATCGACAGAGAACGTCATCATTAAATTTTTCACTTTCTGGCCAATTTGGAACATTCTCTGTGGGGACAGTTGTATTTGGGCTTTCACTCTCTGTGAAAAAGAATCAAAAGAGTTTATGTACCTTTTCTATTTTCTTAGCAAACCAGCCTATCCTTTACTTGTCTAGTAGAAGCTTGTATCCTTCTGGAGGAACAGATCAAATGGTCTTTAAGAGGCAAATCTACACAAGCAAGTTATGAAGCAACAAATGATAATAGAAGTTCGATTAGCAACAAATTTATGGCTTTTGATTGAAAATAAACACTAAAGAATACAAAATGATATCCAACTTTTGCAGCCAACTCAAAATCATTTGATGCTACATGATCTTCAAAGAAACACAAAAGCAAATATCAAAATTAGCAAATCCTGGATATTTTTCATCATCTATTTGTCACTCTGTACTCCCCATAAACATTGGCCCAGCTCAACCAAATTTTGCCTGTATACTTCATGGACCTAGTAGAAGGTTTTAAAGTAAAAGGTTTTGAGAAAAAATTTTTTACGGGTTTATAGAGAGAGAGGGGGGGGTGTTCTATTTACAATATAACTATAATGCTAAAATGAACCATTACTTTCCATTCAATATACATATATACAGACTAGTTATTTATAAAGCCGCAGATAAGATATTTTCATAACATGATAATATTTTGGATTCATCTTTGTTGCTTTTAATGTTTTAAATGGTCTGCTTTCCAGCCATCATCAGGTGAATATTGTATTGAGATTTTGGCATGGAACTAGTGATTTCACTCAAGGCTGTTTGAGTTTGAATAAACTTATATTAAGTCATGATTAGGTTTCATCTCAGAACTTTAGACCATTGTTAAAATGTATTCTAGTCCAAATTCCAACAGTATCAGATGATTTTGAACATTAATATGAATTTCTGGCATATCAATATCTAAATAGGTCATGAAGCAATAAGCACAAATTTTCTTTTGATAAAGCAGATATCTTAAGCTATTTAAGATAAATATTTTGTTTTACTTGATCAAGCATTCTTATCTGCTCTTAATAGTTACTAGTTTTAAAACCTTCCCCAAGATCTATTGAGTATGCATGCCAAATATGGTAGGGCGATTTAGACTTTTAGTATTATATAGAAATAGATGGAAATCAGATCATTGTTATTGGGGTGAGATGGAACAGACCCCACCAGTTTGTTTTTTTGGCAAAAGGTGAAACCATATGAATTTTGCATACATAAAGGCTATTTGGTGCCTACTGGAATTGTTTTAGGCACTGGGTAAAATCAAAAGTTAAAAAAAGAAGTGGTTCAACCAAAATTGACCATTGTAAAATAATATAGATTAAGCTTTTGAAAAAGAAAATCTTAGAAGTGTCTTTGAAGTTTACTCAACTTTTTATTTCTTGTACAATCAGTCAGCTGTAATATGTTGTTTACAATATTTAGGCAGCCGTGGGCGGGGGTCACAGATTTGACCCGACAGGTGTTGAAAGTCATAAACAGGATATTGACTGAAACCAATCCATAAAAGCCACACAGAGCGCCCTTGGGAAGCAGAGAGACAGAGCACCCTTGGGAAGCAGAGAGACAGACCGCCTAAGCTTGGGAAAACACAAAACCAATTTCCCTGTAAGAAAAGTATGTCGGTTCTCATTAACTTTCTCCCACTCTTCATTCTCCGCCACGGCACAATGTATCTGATGCAATAAAAAATATATCATCATATTTTTATAAATCAAGTCTCAAGTCATCCTTTTTCTCAAAGTCCTAGGAAAACATTCAGAAGCTAGGGAAAAAAAGGTTCTCCATGAACTTCTGGAAACAAACATCGGTCAGTGCTTAAACACTTATCTTTCTCTTCTAGCTTGACACAGAAAAAAGTCAGTTTTTGATAATCACTCGCGAGGAAATGTGAATATTATTAGAATTCAAAATAAAAAAATAAAAATATGGCTAGATTCAGGACATTGCAACATAAACAGAATCTACTGGGGAAAAAAAGTTCTGTGTTTGGTGGGATCCAGAGGAAATTCTTTATTAGGACAATTGGTTTGTTTGAGTGACACACTGGAAAAGAAAAGACCTTTTTCTGGGCAAAGAGACCGACCAGTTACTTTGCTGCATGACAACGCCCGTCTTCATTTTGCAAATGCATCACAGCAAATGATCATAGAGCTGGGAAGGGAAGTTCTTCCACATGCAGCATATTCTTCCAACCTGTCCCCTTAAGCTATCACTGGTTTTATTCTATGTAACACTTCTTGTCTGGTCAGTAGTTCCAACAATTTCAAGACATTGAAAAATTCCTCAAAGAATTCCTTGAATCAAAACCAGAATCATTCTTTTATAATAGAATACACAATTTAGTTGAAAAGTGGCATACGGTCATAGAAAGCCAGGAAAAATACTTTGATGACTGAATAATGATGCTATGAATTTATATGAATAAAAGAGTTTGTCAAAAAAAAAAAAAAAAAAAAAAAAAAAAAAATGCTAGTAACCTCACACTAAAGAAAATACACCAGGGGGGAAAGTTGAAATTCCATACTTCAAAACATAAATATTGAATTCTGATACAAACCTTCTTTCATGTTGTCTTCTTCCTTTTTTTTCACTTCCTCCAATTTCTCTGCCATTAGTCTGCGCCAGCCTCTAAATGAGGATTTTCCAACCCAATAGCATTCGGGGCTGTAAGAAGAAAACAACCACCATATTTCTCTGTGTATAACACAATTCTTGTATAATACGAGTAATAGATTTAGAGGTGAAAAATAGGTATAAAATTGTAGCCTCTTGTATAACACGGGTACTTGATTTGGCACTACAGTTTAGCAGTCCAACATGTTTTTTCTGCTTCAATGTTCCAAATTTGTGTACTGCAATACTGTAGTTATACGATAAGGCACTTATTGTATAACTATTATTTTTATGTTGTGTCTCTTACAATGGTAATTATTTTAATTTCATCAAATAAAATAACAAGAAAGAAAAAAAAGATACCTATCTTTGTACACCTAGAGCACTTAATTTGAAGCCATTGTTTGTAAATTTAGTCATTTTTTAATTTAATTATTTCAGTCACTGACTGAATGGGATGGGGAACTGTGTCACATGTGTCATCAAATGGGGTGGGGTAGGGAATTGTGTCATCTGTATCATCAAATGGGGTGGGGTGGGAAACTGTGTCACCTGTGTCATCAAATGGGCTTAATTTTAGTAATTAGGTGTTCAAATGAGAATTCAAAACAGAAATGGAAGATGATGATGTCACATCTTCTCAGAGTCTCAATATTTGAGATTCAAAAGACACAAAGTAACTTACGTATCATGATTGAACTTCATCATATTTGCAATAGACTTCATATCCTTTTCCATCTTTTGTTTGGTCCGCATCATGTGACATTGCTGCCTAACACATTCCATGCACAGACTCTCTTCCCTGGCAAAAGAAAGAAAAACAAAATACAAACTTTAGGTTTTAATGGGAAAGGGCTGATTAGTCATATGACCAACATCTTTTGGCAGCATTCCAAGTTGGGGGGGGGGTTTAAAAAATTGGAAAAAGGGGTGAGGTGATCAATGAATAAGTTAAAAAGTAAAAAAAAAAAACAAGAGTGAATGCTGCAGGAAACAAACTAAGGAAGCAATTTAGCATAAACTTACATTCTAAATCTAGGTTGACAGTTTTGGTTGACGGTTTCTAATTCTATTTTCTCAAAGCCAACATGCAGCAAAAGAAAATGGAAAGTTTCTGAAAACACCAAATTATGGAAGACCCTCCAAGTACAGTCGTGATTCGAATTATTTCTATTAGAGTGACAGAATGTAGGGGAAGCAATCATGTTATTATCCTTTGCATGCCAATCGATGCCCCAGGTGTAAATATTGCCCTACTGCTATCTCCATTTGAAAAAACAAAAAAGTTCTTTCTTTTCTGGGAAGTACAAGAATAATTCATAATTTTTATAGAAAAACACAAAAAACTTCCTGTTTTTTTTTGGTAAGACCCAAATGACGCATCATAGCTGAAAAGCTTTTTTCAGATCCGGATCTTATTGCGTTGTAGGAGGAAGTCACTCTTATATACGGATTCTTTCCAACCAGTTTCCTCATCTTAACATTTCCCCTGCAGTACTTGCTGGCCTTCCTAAATGTCAGTCACATTTTTATTTTAAAAGATTTTTCATAGCTTATAATAGCTGAGATTTTTTGTTTTTTAAAAATCAAAAGGTACTCATTCCAACTTATTCCTAGAATGATCTGGGACGGATCAAAGCAGAGGCATTTAAATTCCAAAAGTATTTTATATTAACTCTATATTCTTCACCATAGTATGATGATGAGGTACAAGGGAAGCAATCATCTGATGAATATTTCAATGGCTTCATCATCAGAAGACTTCCACAAACCAATTCACTTTTGAAATAGAATCAAATTCCAAGTTGCTACAAAAGAGATTGCATACCACACACAGCAGATGATTGAAGAACATGCTAGTCAAGATGGTGAAGCCACAAAGATGAGGATACTGGGCCAAACCAGGGTTGCCAGGTTGGGTTAAGTCTCAGAGATAAAACTCGGATTATCTCCTTTATCCCAATCTGGCAACCCTGGTTCAAACGAGACTGTAAACATGTCAAATGCAACAATCTATAGAGATACATACAAATTAGACAGTATAGTTAGTGGACCACTTACCCAAGTAATCGAGGACCACCCATAAACTTGGCAAAAAGGGCTGCAGCCTAGAGAAAGAAACAAATTTAGAAACAAGATCAAATAGGGAAGGAATTTAGTTCTTATTTCCCTAAGTTCATGTGGAATCCATTTTCTTAGCTTCTGAATTTTTTCTAAGTTTTCTAAACATCATCCTCCAGTTGACGGATTCTCTAATTTTTCTGCAAGTTCACATGTTTGTGGTGAAACTTCCCTCAAAAGTTCTTCCAATTCATTAGATTTCAACTTCTAAGGTCTTCAATTGTCTTGAAGCACAACATCTTTTTTAAACTTCTCAAGCCATTCTCAACATGTGCTTGCACCTACTGTATCATTATCATCAGCAATTCATTCTTAGCTTTCACCAAAATATTTCCTAGATCAAATGTGAAGATTAAACAGTGTTGAATGTGCACTGAGAACTTTTGCATAGACACACTTGCAAATAAAAGATTATTAAATTAATACATAAAAACAAATTATAGCGTGAAAATGTTTATATTATCCTAAAACAACAAAATTAAAGAATACCTGCAGATGGTATTATAAAAATGGAGAAAGAGGAAACATTTAATGTAATGGAAGTCATTTCTCATAGTCTATGTCATCTCATGAACATTAAACATATAAGTGCAATGACTGGGCTTTTATATATAATATTAGCATAAACCCGAAAAAAAACGACAGTGTTATTTATGTATGGATCAGCAATAAGGAGTCAAAAACGAATTTAATAGGTAACATTTTTTAATTAATTCAAGTATCCTAAATTTACGATTACTCGGGTATATAAAAAAATAATTGAATATTTGAATAAATAAAAGATTTGAAGAATCCATGTATTCATTTCATGAAAATTACATAAGTTTTTTAAAAAGTCCACGCATGTACATTTATAAAAATGTGACCATTATTTTCAAAAACTAATTTGCTGAAAATCTTTCCAGGGGCACATTTGTACACACAGGAATTTTCATGATGTGGTTTTTGTAAAAAAAAATTATAAAATGTTTTTATTTACAATATCGGATAAAGCAGCAGCTGTCAACAAAACTTTAAAAAGTGTTGATTTGTCTTTCTCTCAGCTCCTCTCTAAACTAACCCCTGTTTTCCCTCTTACTCTTTCTATAAAAGATACAAAACGACTACCCCGTCCTTGAGTGTTGTTGATTTAGGCAGCAGGCAAGGCTGTTAAGAGAAGAGTATTCTTCGTTGCAATGGAAACAGCATATCTCATTTTTTTATTATCCACCCTTTTACTGTTTTTATTTGCTCTATTAATTATTTTATGTGGACCAATCCATTATAAATTGTAGGATATCTCAGCTAACAGACAACCAACCATACAAACATACTTATTTACATATTTGGCTTTTATATGATAAAATATCTACTTACACCTTCACTGTTGACAAATTTTAATTTAGACACTTTGTTGGGGTTCAGTCTGAAAATGAAAAGAAACAAAAAGGTAAGACAATATTTGTCTATCCACAATTGGAACAAAGTTGTGTTTCCCAAAGTCAAACAATTTACATAATAATTAACATCTGTTGAATTTTGTCTAATTCAAATTCAAGACTGCAGTTAAAAAGGGGGTTGATTCCTAGTTTCCATGCGTAAAAATGGAGATAACTCCTGTTAGCCTCAAAATGAACTAAGGACTTTTATTTTCCAACAACAGAAAAAAAAATTAATTTCCATAGAAACCTTTAACGTTTCACACACTCGTTCACTTGATGTTAAAAACAGCAGACAAATAAAATAAACAAAGAGACATGTTCATTTGAATCTTATCTCTTTTCTGTTTGGTAAAGAAAGCTTTCAACCTTCATTTGAAGACATTCAAATTTTCAGACAGGCTTATACAGATCTATATGGCCAGTGCTGGGCTTCAACATTTTTAGGAACCAGTTCTCTCTTTCTTTACATCTTTAAATATTTTGTTTATGGAATTAGGAACTGGTTCTCTCTTTCTCTCAGGCCCCACCCCCTGCACGCACACACTACTGGTCAGACCAACACAAGCCCACATAGCACCCCCACCAAAAAAGACCTTAATGAAAACACAAAATATTTCCTAAAAATCTTTTACAACCTTTAAAAGGGAAGTAAACGTATACTTTGAAGCCATACTTTTGTACAAATGACAGAAAGTAAGGGTCCAGTTTAGCCTTATAGTTACATTGTAAATAGAACTCCCATCCCTATAGAACCTTAAAAAAAAACAACAAAAAAAAACATCAATTTTTTAAAAAACTAACAATTTCCAGAGCTAACTTGAATTGAACGCACAAAAAATTACTTTCTATTTTTTTAGAGGCGGATCCATTTTCTTAAGTAGTACTTGACAAAAATGACAGGATTATTTACTAATGGATTGGCACTTTTGCATAGGATCAAAGTGTCGCTCCCCAGCACTTCTGCCTATGATCAGAGTGTAATATCTGTGAGTGTACACTCATTGAAAAGTGTTATACACACACACAATTTCATAACACTTCTATGATCAGTTTCGAGAGTCGGGACAAACAAAAAACAAAACAGAGCTCCTTACATGTGCATGCCACCCCCTCCTTTTTACAGCATGGGTAAAAAAAGAAATTAGTTTTTTTACTCAATGCAGTTGCCTTATGGTTTTAAACCAGAAACAGTGATAGATTTTAAAATTGGTTGCATTATTTAATTTGTTGTCTTAAATGAGTTTAACAAACTTCTCGTGATGGAATTCCTAGCAGTTAATAAAAATGGAATAGCCACTTGCTTATATTTCAGAAGATTTTCGCTAAATATAGTTATGTTAACATGCGAGTAGACAGGGAAACTCAAGAACTAGTTGTGCAAACTTCTGTAATTTTAGTAATCAGTTCAAATGAATTCCCTTGAATCCCACCACTGTATATGGCTTATCATGTAGATTAAGGTTTCTAACTCAGGTTTCCCCATATCAAAATTTCAGCTTCTTGATTTCTATTAGCGGTTTGGATCCGGATTCAAAAGCATCACCCTTTTCAAAAAAATATTTTAAGAATCTATAAAGAGTCTTACCTGCTATGAGGACACAAAAAACTTTCATGGTTGATTGACTGAGCTTTGAGGGGATCAGTAAGCCAACGCGACAGCCAATCCAAACTTAACCATTCTAATACATTTATACAATCTGAAAATATAAACAAGCTTTTTAAAGCCTTGTATGTGGCAACAGATTTTCTTGTAAGCACATCTCATTAACTAAAGACAAGGATTATTCATAGAGCATTCATATATTTGTACTTATACATGTAATTGTTTTCTGAAGTACTGAGAGGGTGTATTTTCATTATTTCAAATATTTGGGTCTACTGTCTTCATTTTTATTGTTTTTAATATTTAGGCCAAAGTCTTCAGTCTTCATGTTGCATTTTTCATAATAAGTTATTAAATGTAAATAATTTCCTTGAATGACTTGGTTGTATTCAAAAGTGTATTATTTATGGATAAGATAAGGCTATTGACTTCCATAATTATATATTACAACTAATGATGAGTGCAGAAGGTTCAATTCATTCAACGAGTTAAATTAAACATTTAAGTGATTTGGATTTTTTTCTTGTCCTTCAGACAATTTTTTGATTTAAGAATGAAAATAACTTGAAAAAAACATGCTTGTAGATACAATGTTTTGAAGATGATGTTAATAAACACTGAAATATTAATAGACTCCATTTCTTGACTGTTAATCAAATATTAAATAGCTATAGCATGTTTTTTGGAGTTAGTTTCATCCTCTAAGCACGCAAGTTTGTATGATAAACTGGAAAACTTAAAGGTACTTTTTGCAAAATTTTCTTTTGTTGATATTTCAACTCTAGTAGCATAAGATTTTAGGTTGAGATGATTTCTTTCATTCAGGATGAAAAAAGATTTCAAGGAAGAGAATCAAATGTTGCAATTTTTGCTTGAGATGAACTGTGTTCATTTTTGTTGTTTTATCAAATGCAGAATCTTGTTCTATTTATGATTAAGTCTGAAGAACATGCAGTTCACAGACAAGAATTACAAAAATCAATGGACTGGTTAGAACATTGGGAAAATGATGGTGGTCTCATAAACGAAACAATGACTAATGAGTGTCTGCAATTGAATTTAAAAATCAAGACGGTCAGCAGGTTTTGAATGATTGTAATTAAGTCAGGTTCAACAGTTGGATTTGATAGATTTAAATTTTGTGTCTTTTATTCAAATACATTTTATGTTGCAATCTGCACAAGGGTAATTTTTGAGAAGGTATAGGAAAACCGTAAA
Source organism: Architeuthis dux (assembly GCA_006491835.1). Classification (NCBI taxonomy): domain Eukaryota; kingdom Metazoa; phylum Mollusca; class Cephalopoda; order Oegopsida; family Architeuthidae; genus Architeuthis; species Architeuthis dux. The sequence goes on along the minus strand of VCCN01001484.1, from coordinate 3,914,097 downwards.
CTTTTTTTTTCATTAATATGAATCTATTCATCTTAGCTAGATAATATACCAGAGAAAGAGAGAGAGATAAATAAATAAAATAAAAATGTACATACTTCCTTTAGGCACAAGTGAATAATAAACATATCTGATTTCTTCTTGTCGCTCACGGCCACTTTCTACACTTTGGTCCTGGAAAGAATGTATAAGATAATGTATATTTTTTATTTATTTAAATCTTATTAGAAACAGAGAAAATATTAAACCAAGAAAATAACAAAGACACTGTTTGAGGAACCTAGAATGACTGTCTTTAACAAAAGAATAAAACTATACCTTTTCACGAGCAAGTTAAAACTTACAGAAAAAATAGAGTGAGCAAATTAAAAACAATGACAAAAAAACTGAATCGATGAATGTGAATAATCAAATAATTACTGATGCTGCTTCAATCGCTGCAAATGTTGATTTTTTGAGTTAGTTTAGTTGAAACTTGTCTCAATAAAATTCATGGGTCTTTTTCATTAGTCCCCAACAAAAGCTAATGCCCATAATTTAATTGAGTTAAAACTATGGCACTTAAAAGATTGGATTAAATGGAGAATCCAGACCCCAAAAGTTGCAAATTTTTGGTCAACACTATAGTCACATGTCATGCATTGCATGCATATGTCAATATTAATAGATTGTCTACAGCCTATTTTTTTTATTTTTTTTTAATTTTAATTTTTTTTTTTACACAAAATAAATACATAGTTTTAATTTAATCAAAACATTGGTCTTCTACAAGCATTGATTTAATGAAATTTTTTTGATGATTCCAATAGCTTTCAATTGTTTGTGTCTGGACCAGTATTTCTGTCGACAAAACAAAGCGAATGATCACAGTCTTGTGAGTAATTTGCAAATTTTCACACTCACACCCGTGGACATCGATGTAAAAAAATTGGTGCATAAATAAAGAAATAAGAGAATTCATGAAAGAAAAATTCTGGTGAAGATTTTGGTATGTGAAAAAAAAAAAAATTAAAAAATGTCCACTGACACCTTTTTCTTTTTCTTAGTTTTCACAGACGTACACATGCAAACAATTAAAAGTTATTGGAATAATCGTCAAAGTTTTATTAAATCAATGCTTGAGTGTAGGAGATCCTTGTTTTGATTAAATTACATATCTATTTATTTGTGTAGAAAAAAAAGTCTGTAAACAATCTATTAACATGTCATGTGATGTCATATACGGATGGTGCTGACTGAAAATTTGCTACTTTCACTGGAATCAATTTTGGGATCCGGATTCTACATTTGATCCAAAAAATAGAATATTCATTCATTTCTTATTGAAAAATTATCTACAGTTTCTTGTCCTTCAGACAATTTTTGATTTAAGAATGAAAATAACTTGAAACAACAAAAACACATGCTTGTAGATACAATGTTTTGAAGATGATGTTAATAAACACTGAAATATTAATAAACTCCATTTCTTGACTGTTAATCAAATATTAAATAGCTATAAGCATGTTTTTGGGAATTACTTTCATCCTCTAAGCACGCAAGTTTGTCTGGTAAATTGGAAAACTTAAAAAGGTACTTTTTGCAATATTTCAACAAATATAGGATTTTGAAAATGTAAACTTACCCTCATATTAACAAGTTCTTGAATCCAATTCTCAAACCGTTTGTTATCCATAGACACATATTCACGTATGTGGGGAGGAATGATATCTTCCTTCCAAACATCCTCAGAGGGCTGAGGAACTGGCAACAAACAGAACAAAAATATTTTTAGATGCAAAGAAATAGGATAACCATCAAGTCATTCAATATGTTTGCAAGAGATTATTTATTACAAGCTGAATACCTCCCCTAACAGGCTGGATAAATTGCTGTCAAAAAAAACAAAAAGCAAATTAATAGAATTGATAGATGGAAATCAGATAGTTTTTAATTAAAATGGTTTTTAAAAAGTGACATTTGTGACTTTTAGAGGTTTTTTTATGTACATACACACCGCTTAACAGAAAATAAACAGTTCTCCTTACTCTCCCCTCCTCTCTATGAACGATATGAAGTCCCCATTCGCTCTGCGATTAAGCAGTTCTTCATCAGCACCCAGTGGATTTAACTATAAAAGCGGGTACAAAAATAATTGGGCAGGGATTTTCAAAAACTAATTTGTTAAAAACCTCTTCCAGGGACCAATTAGTACACACATGGGGTTATGTTGTATGGTTTCTGCAGTAGGCTGTCACATATGGACGGGACAGACATTTGGTGAATTATAATAAGATGTGGGTATTTACTAAGCTAATCCTGGTTTTCATCTGGACTCAAACATTAGCCACTCAATGTTGATGGGAAATGCACAACTTCTCCAGCCATGAGGCAATCATAGATCTTCACACAAGAATAGAACTAGCACATCTATGGTCTGACACTCAGACTTGTATCTCTTTTGCAGTGTCCTGATGACAAGTGAACAGCTTGACCTTTGGTAGACAATGGTCTTCCTTTCTTGACACATACCTTGTGCCCACAAGTATCTTGTGGATCATGGTCTTCGTACGTGTCCTGTGAGGATGGCATTGAGGCAGCAATGATTATAAAATACTAAGTATGTTAGTCAGCTCGGATACAGCCCGCTTGGATAACATAATGGCACTCAGAAGAAAATTGAGTACACTAAGCTGTGTGATTGGGGTGCAAGTATCTCTTTGGTGGATTCAAATCCTGCCCAAGGAGGTGGTCATGAAAAAACTTGTAAGAATAAAGTCCTGGTCTCAATCAGACTTGAAACTGGCAAGGAGCATTAAGCTGACACATGCAAAGGAAACAGGGACTTTGTCACTGGCCTCCATACTCCAATGGGAGTTGTCTCCCAAGAGATGGACACATTACTTAAGTATGTTAGTCTCAGCCCTGAAAACTTCAAAACAAGGCAGGCACTCACTTTGTTTTTCTCCCAATATCCTCTTTGTGTAGACCAACATGTAAGCATTCTTGGAGGAATGGTAACCTTTTGTGGATTTGGGGGCTTTGTTCTTTGCTGCTAAACTACTTCCACCTGCGAAAAGAGAAAATCAATCTGGAAAAATGTTTTTTTTAAACAGGGGAAAATTTGGCTCAGAAAGATAAGACATGTTGATTTCTTTTTCTGAACTGGTAAACAAAATGCGAAATACAATGATAACATACCTTGTATGTGCACTTCATCTTCATTGCCAAGGTGCAAATTGCGTCCCTGCATTCTTTCTGTTTCTTCATCATTAAACTTATACCAAGCCTGTGTAGTACGATCCTTGATGTGGGCAATGTAGTGTCCACTGTAGGCACTAATCCCACGATGGATGAGGACAGCACTCAAATCATAGATGACCGGTAAAGACACTTCAACACCTGGGGAAATTGGGAGATTGTAGACCTTGTTATATTTTGCTTATTTTTGAAAATATAACAATTCATTTTGCAGAGTAAGTGACAATTTTCAAAAAGAAGCAAAAATATTAAAGAAATGTTGAAATGAGAGGACCATACCTGGAACTTTGGCATATTCAGTCATATCAAGGACTTCTGGGAACTGGATGTAACTGTTAAGCTTTTTCTTCTGTCCCGTTTGTCTGTTGAAAATAAAATGTATGTATGTCAGTCTGTCTACACAATATTTCCAAAGGTTCTCAATGAATTTCAATGACACTTTGTGGAAGTGTGGGCAATGGGCTAAGGAAGGATTTGACGTGGATCCAGGAATTCTTTTTTCTTAATTGAGAGATTTTTTCATATGTTAAGACAATAGTCCACAATATGGAAAATAGAAACTTACAGTTACCTCCCTTCATCATAGTGATATATGAACTGATTTTCATTCAGTTTTTAGTTAAAATTAGCAGAGGTATGCTCACTCAGAGCTTTCTAGTTTTTTTATATGCATGTTTTTGTGTATTACACACACGCAGGATTGAGAACTTCCCAATCCATAGAGAGAGTGAGAAGGTTTATGTTCATTAAATACCCAAATATTTCAACAGCTATTACTACCAGAAACGTTTTGTATAGAGAATGATTTCTATAAGTATATAAACTAACGTACTTACTTATCAAATACAAATCTCAACAATTGTAAATTGAGGACCGGTGGCAGTTTCTGCAATTGGATGATGCGTATGGCATTCTGCTTTGTCTTGCATTGTGAACACATATATTTGTTATCACCTTCAAGTTTCTCTTCCTGGAAACACAAGCAAAAATTGTTCAATTGCTAAAATTGCTTTGAAAATGAGAACAGCATTCATTGGGGAGCAGTTAGTATTAGAGATCGACCAATTAAATGGGTTGATATTTTACATTTTGAGATAATCGGCATCATCCGATTGAGAAAGAAAGAAAGGGAAA
>VCCN01001484.1:3887803-3909174 GCA_006491835.1 Architeuthis dux | reverse complement strand
GGAAGGCTTAGGTTTCTTTAGCTGTAAACATTGAAGTGTCTATAACTAATGTATGCACTTCATAACTTTTTCATTTCCTAAACAGAGACAATACACATACAAAAATTAAAAAATAATAAAAACATATTGGGCATCGGCAGCCCTGCTCTCTAAATATTCAGCAAAAACCCATATCAGTCAACCACTAGTTAGTATAAAGGTTAAGATTCGGTTTTTAGCAGCACACATTTCTCCTAGAAGAAAATGATTTTTTTCTTTCAATTTCAGGTGCTTTCAATCCATTAGACTCTTTTGTTAGTTTTTAGAAAAATAATTTTAAAAAGTTTTACGAGGAGGGTTCTTTTTACAATGTGACTCTACTAATAAAATGAGCACATACTTTCTGCCATTTTTATGGGGGGTTACCATTTTTATGGGGCTTACGTGAGTTATCCTATTCTTCCAGGTTACTTTTTTAATTTTAAAAATTCTAAAATTTTAGAATGAGATAACTCATGTAAGCTGATAGTTACATTGTAAGTAGAACCCTGCTTGTAAAACCTTTAAAAATTATTTTTCTAAAAACTAACAAATTTCTGGATGGTTCGAAAAAAGAAAAAGTCAAAATCTAAAATAAAATCAGATAAGGAATTAGGAGGACATTTTTGCTTTGAATTTCCAAAATTAAAATCATTCTTGAGCAGAAGGAAAGGAAAATGGAAATTCTAGTTTAAGATTCAATTCATCAGATTTCTATATGAGAAATGATTGAGGTTTTGGGGTGGAACAGTAGCTAAATAGCATAATCACAAATAGATTGAATTTAATTGAGAAATAGCAAAAAGGTTATAAATAGAGTTATCTTTTAAAATGTACAATAAAGACTGAATAAAGTTTGAAGTCGCAGAACCAAATGAACACATTAGTTACAGACAATTTTTGCAAGGTACACATTGAGATGGTTAAAACAAAAAAAGAAAAACCCCCAAAACAGCCTTTTTTTAATCTTTATTTATTTAAAATACTGTACTTTGTTTTATTTCATCAATATACTTCTGTTTCAATTTCAATCTACCAGACATTCAAATTGAGCAAAGATTTTCTTAAACTTACCTGCAAAAAGTCTTTAAGACTTTCATGCAAGGTTTTTGTTCCGCGAATATTTAGATCAAGTTCATAGAACTTGGAAGGCGTTTTAGATTTCCCACCACACTGACTGCAGCTGAAGAAGAAAAAACAAAAAGATTCACATAAATCACTTTAGATATTTGACTCTGACTTCAGATATGGGCTGACAAATCTTTCTAAATCTATGTTAAAGTGTATTTCTGTCTCTAGCATTCCATTTAACTAGAGATATAACATTCAGCTACAATCTAGAATCTCATTTTCCAAGAAGAAAGGATATAACAAATAAAATTGCCCCAATAATAAAAGAAATATGAAGAACTGGATTTTCTCTACACAAATAATTGAATTTCTTTTTTAGATGAAGTAAAATGAGTAGCTAATATGGCAAACTGGTGCAAAAGAAAAATGGGCTAAATTTCTATGCACTAAAAAAATTAGAGAAACCTTGGTTATCCAAACATCAATTATCCAAATTTCAGATTATCCAAACAAGATTCCAAGGTCCTGTAATTGTTTTCAGTATGGCTTCATTTTTTTTGATCAGACCAGTTATTTGAACAATCAATTATCCAAACAAAATATCTAGTTTGGATAATCAAGGTTTCTCTGTATATAACTTTGCCTATGTAAATCAAATAAAAACTTACCAGGTAACATAAGTGTATTCCCCAGAGAATTGCTCTTCTATCACATTCTTTATTTTGGGGTTGTCACTCTGCATCAACGTCTCTTCTAACAGAGACAGAAACAGCTTAGAAAACTCCTGGGCATCCTAGAAGAGAAGATCATTTCAAATATAAACAAACAAAATAAAGATTACTTGAAAAGAAAGATTTAAAGAATGAATGCTCCTATTCATCGTGAGTGAGAGAGAAAGAAAAGTTTCTTCAATGTTATCAGCCTATCTTTCTAACACTCATTCTCTAAGGATTAAGAAAAAATTTCACATCAGTAATCTCTCATCTTAAGCTATACTTAGGTTGCACGACGATCTGATCAAAGAGTCAATGATTCATATTTTTAATTGCTGACCAAGATGTTAGGTACTCATGTCGCTACGACTAGACTCTTAATCGCTGCAAGACCATAATTTTATTTTATTTAATTTATTCAAAGCGATGATAACTACAAATCTTTTTTTTTAACACAGAAGTTGTATATTTGAAAATAAATAGAAAAAACTTTTTGCAAGTAATTTTTGGTACTTTCCAATCCATAATAATAAGTTTTTTGTTTTGTAAAACTAACAAAAACCTTTTCTCCCCGCAGACCCATTCGTCAAACAATATTTTAGATATACTAAACACACAATAGATTTATGAGAAAAAAAACTACAAAGCAAACAATTTTAAAACAAAACTATATTGGCAATTTCCTAATTCAATGTTTGTTTACTTTTTATCGTAACTTTCATTATCGAAAAGACATCAATGCTTTACATTCAAAAATGAGGCAAAAATAATATAAAAACATCTAAATTTTTCTGTAATCAAAATATAGCTTTCTATTTTAGCAATATATTTCCATCAGCTGATATGAAAAAGGTAGCCATTTTTATTTTATTTTTTATTTAGTTGAAAAGGAAGTGATTGAGTTGCAGAAAATAGGTTCATTCTTATCATTAAGATCCAGTCGTCAACTGAATTGTAGAGACTTTTTCATGTCATAAGCATGATTACATCACAGTCAGTTGGCGACAAATTTGTTGGGGACCGGAAAGAACTGCCGACCTGACAAAATCCAGTCGGCAACTGATCGTAAGTGCGACCTGAGCTTAGCTTTAGTCACAAACAAATGGTATTCAATTATACTGGAGAATGATCCAACAATGTGAGAGAGGGAGAAAGGAAGAGAAACAAAATAGCTGATTGTTTATTGAGGAAACACAGCTATTGCTTCCTTCCTTGTTCATAAAGAATTTTTTTTTTAAAAAGCATCAATATATATTACAATTTAGGAAGAAAAAAAAAACTTTAAATTTCACTAAGGGTGTTGATAAGATATCATATCCCAGTTCAGAGGTATATCATTGATGTTTATGTAAAAAGTTTGTTTTGGCTTGGGAGAATGACATATGTACAATCCAATAGTGTTGTAAACTCATCAGTGTAGATCAGCAGATCATTGTTAAACAAAAATCAAAAATACCATAAATATGAAATTAATTGAAAATTTTGCTTGGTAAAATTTGTGTTATTTGAGTTTATTATTTTGGTGATAACGCAATTCTCATAATTTGTTACTCTCTGTTTGAAAAGATGTATCGAAAGTGCTACATAACGACTTCTCACCTCTATCATAACTTCTATGGCTGATTTTTGGTTTATCTTTTAACAAGTCTGTAGCTATATTTAAACATCGGGAGCTAAAGATTCACTGATATATTGCAAGTTTATTCTTGGACAAGAGTGTAGTTATATTTACACATCAGGAGCTATATATGCACTGTTAGGGTATAATAGTTTATCCTTTGATGAGTGTAAATCAGTTAAATGCTGTTTGTCAAGTAAATCAGCAGTGATGCTATGTGTGTGATAAAAAACTAGAAAATGACTTTAAAATGCTGAGTTCTAATCTGATTATGATTCCCTTGTATATAGTATCATGTATGCATCCTTTATGGTGATGGGTACTTGAGCAGCTGTAACAGTAGAATCATTTGCACGATACCAATAATTATTATATTTAATACAAGCAAAATAATGTCCACTAGTTACTTTGTCTCCTACATGGACTAGAGTTCTGATGTGTTCGAAATAAGATTCACTGTTATTTTCAGTTAAAACAGGAGGTACAGTATAATGTATATGCTTCTTGTAAATTAAGCAGTGATGGTGGTAAAATTAAGTTAGCTTGATGAAAAGAAAACCAGTATGGTTTGAACCATAAATTCATGATTTAAAAAAAATCTTTAAAAAAAATTTCAACTACTCATTATAGGGACTCATTGAGGGGAGTGTATGTGCAAAAATTCAAGTTTTCTACTAAGAACGGTTAGGGCTGGGCAAAATCCAGATACATAGATAGACACATAAATGTCAGAGCACATGACTAACCCAGCAAATAAACAGCAAACAAAATGGGTTTTTTCCCTATTATTTTGATTAATTTTTCTTCATTTTTTTTGTTGATTACTAAACAGTCAATAATACAGCATGGAATAGAGTCAGAAGGAAGAAATTATGGCAAAAAACGAAATTGGTATTAGATGCAGATTCGAGCCTTGTCCGAAGGCATTTATTTATTCTATATTAATGGTTGAAGAATAGAGCAGCTGAAAAACATTGTTATAAAAATCAAGTAGTCAGAATTAATAATAACTAGCTGAAAACCCATCTTATAAGTGTGATTTCCAGCTGCGGAATGTCTAAAATGGGGCTTTTGACCCTAATAAGAGATCAAAACTGTTTTTAGGAGTAGCTTAAATCTAACCTCTGGCTACAATGCACCATTCTAGCTACTTAGGTCACAATACAGATAAACTAGGGGGAGTGTGAACACAAATGCCACATTAATGTTTTTTGGTTTTTTTTCATTTTCAAAGTCTAAGGCAAACAAAAACATTCTCCGGGCTGACATTAGTAACCACAGAGAATTTGGTGGCTATAGCTCTGGCTGTTCTTGAGTTATGTGATGACAGACGGATGTTTGGTTAATTATTAATAATAGTGTTTAAAACTATCCTTGCTGCTATAATCAATAAACTTACATTCAAGCAACAGAAAAAATGAAAGACTTACTTGTTGCTGAGCAGTATTCAGTCCAAGATGTTTTATGAAGTTGCTTGGGTCTATGTACCTAAGAATTAAAAAGAAAAAACATTTTTTGTAACATACTGGCTTACTGCAAAGTTGGCAAAAAAGAGGTGAAGTGAAGTCTTCACTTTGAATAACATTAAAAAGGTTTCTTCTTTTATGATGATAAAATCTCACGATTAAATAAGAGTAGAAAGATTAGAAATTTAGTCTGGCACCTCTAACTTGATTTAAATACCTGGAACCTTTTTAAGTGGAGACCACAAACATCACAATTTGTCATTACTGAGAATTAACAATTTAGTTTCACAAAAATATTTCAAACAACAATTTTTTCTTTATCTCAAAAGAGTTGAACCCATTGTGTATGCTGAGAATTTCCATTTTATTGTGATTGATGTCTGCTCAGTATTATCTGTGAATCAGAGCTTTTATTTTGCAATGGATAAGTCACCACTTCACACAGTTAATGGCTTAAGATTGTTTACCATTTGCACACATCTCTTATAGAATTATTGGGTGACGTTTGATAAAGTAATTAAAAAAACATTACCCCATTATAGAAATTGAATGAAAACTAAGGGTTTTTATTTATCCTTTGATGAAAAAAAGGAACCAGATTTCTTTTTTCACCTAGTTGAGGTTTCGACACTAACTAGACTATTTCAACAACAGAAAATATTCACTTAACCCATTAACTGCATAATGTGGCAAGTGTAATAGTTATCCATTGCGAGATAAAAGCTCAATAACACACATTCATTTCAATCCATAGAAATATAGAAACTAGGAATCAACCCAAACATACATTGATTAAGATAGAAACGGATTTAAGATATTATCTTAACCAGAAATATCTCATAGGAAAATGACCCCTGGTTTTTATCATTGTGTTTCATGAAATGTTTCTATTAAAACTGTAGAAATTCATGATTTACAATCTTTAATTGTATTTTTTGCAAAGAAAAGGAGGAAGATAATAAAATAAAAATTTTATAGGAATAAGTGAAGAACCTAGAGTTTAGTTTTTTTAGCAATAGCATTTTCTTGTAGAGACAACTCACCTTTGCTTACTAAACTCAAGAAGGGCAAAGATTAACTGCAAATGTCCACAAATGGATGATGGGGTCCACTCAGAATCTGAAGGGAAACATTTTTTTTAAAAATCAAATAGAATAGACTATGTTAAAAAAAAAAAAAAAAAAAGATTATGTACTTTATTAACCTGCAATTATCATTGGGTGAAATTTACTTTTAGAAATGGATAATAACACAAGGTTTATATTTGAACACTGGAAAGTTATACTGAAGTGGTACTGGAAATGTAAAGATGGAAATGAAGTCAGCAACTAATATATCTATCAGTTTCTTTTTTATTGGGTATGAGGAAAACTGATGTTAGTTTTCACATAATCTGCTCGCCCACCTTGTGTAGTAAGAGTTAAAGATTGGCACAGATATATGGAAGCTGAACAGGGGTTTAAATGCCAAAGAAAGGAATTGCTTTTCACGTGTCTGTCAACACATCTAAGCTTGGTAGCTAACAAAAAAGTAATCTTGTTTACATTGTTCTGTTTACTGAAAGTGAAAAGTTTTAAATTCTTATGTCATTTTGATCAAATACTCTAGTGAAAGGCATGAACTCCAAATTTGCTTGCAACCTGCTCTATCTATCATACTGATTTGGTTTTCATAGGAAAGAGAATGGGTGGCTTTTGTAGAGTCATGTAGCTGAAATGGTTACTTTATTCTTTGGAGAAAAGAAATGGAAGCCATTATTGTGTAAAATATCAAAGTCAAATTAAGACATTTTGTCTTATTTCAAAGCTCAATTTTACATATTCTAGTCAATATTTTAATTTGGAATAGGTTTCAATGTGTGTGCAAACATACTGTCATAGTTCCCTCTAAGCTGTGTGTGTGTGTGCGCGCACAAAAGGAAATTAACTTCTAAATTCATAAACCGCTTTTAATTGACAGTGGAACTCATCAAAGAATAGCATAAAAATCAGTGGAACCCTTCTGCGAATTGAATAAAAAGATTTCACCAAATGGTTAAAGGAGATAATTTCCCCTAAAATTGACATTCGATTTTCATTGTACGAATTTAAGAGTTAATATGCAAACAAAAGATTTATTACCTAAAATAATAATTATTCTCATAAGTATAATAATAGTATATTATAATTATACTTATTGAAATAATCTGTTAGCTAACTGTTTCTGTTAACTAGTTTTTCAAAAACCATGTTTATTTTGACATTGCATCACATAAAAATAAGAAATACCCATTAATGTTTTATTTAATGGAACAACAAACCAAATAAAGTACTATAGAATAAATTCTTAACTAAATATGTTACTTCGTAGAATGCAATCATACTTGTATTATATTAAAATATGCCAATACAATTTTATTAGTCATGAGAGATAAGTTGTGCCAAAATTATCTTGAAATAATTTCAAGTTTACATTTGCACAAGTGTTCAGTGCGCACAAAAGTTGTCACAGGAAAAGAAATTACACAACATAAGATTTGTGCACATACTGACTACTAAAAATTAGGGAGAACATTGCCTACTGTATATGACTTCTTTGCATATTATTGTAGCAGTTTCAGGCGCATTTATTTTTAAATACGGAGACAGTTAACTCACCAATTGGGCTTTGAGGTAGGGCCTCATCCCTGCTTCTCCATTGGTAGACAGCCCTTCTCACCTCGGGATTGTGGAACCATAGCTGAACAAGGGGGAAAAAATGCAGTTTAAAAAAAGATTTTCTATCAAATTTTATAAATAAAAAAAAAAGAGATGAAAATTTAGACGTGCAGATTTCTCCATTCATCAACCAAAATAGCTGCACACCCAATTCCTCGCCCACTACCACTATTTCCAAAGCTGTAAACAGATTCCTCGCAAGCACCAAACAAAAAAAAGCTGCACACCCAATTCCTCTATTTACAAAGTGCAATCTTTTCCATTTCTCTGTCCATAACAATAAACACTTCCACTTAAAGGTAACAATTTTGCTGGTAAAAATATCTCATACCCACCATTTGAAACCATGAACTCTCCCACTGAAGCGAGTTTAGTATTTTTTCTTAAAAAATAGAAATTCAAATATATCCATGAATTATTTTCAGTGGGATTAACTAGTTATTATATATTATTGGCATATTCATTCATTCTACTCTTCAAAATATCACAACAATCACTTCCTACCAACATCATAATTTTAATAGTATGATAAAAACTTTATCTTAATTTCTACTTACAGATGGTAGATATTATTCAGTCCATTTTGGATAAGTGTTACAGTAATAAGTAACAAGATCAAGAATACTCACCTGGAGAAATGTGTTTACATAACAGGTGGCTCCTAGATTCTTCAGCCCAACAAAAGAATCCTGAAAGCAGGTAGAGAAATTAGACTACAGGTATGAATCCTTCAGGTCATCAACAAATATTACAGAGCAGATTTGATCAAAGTTTATGCCAAAAGAGATTTTGTTCTTACTAAAAATTTTAGGGAATCTTTTTGTTTTCAAAATAATGATGTTTAATTATATTGCCTTCATTAAAACTGACTTGAGATTTTCTTATTGGTGAGCTGATAGTAAGAGATGAAAAAAAACACTGTCTATAGTTTTGAGAAGGGTCATTAACATTGAAAGAGATTTTCAGACCAAGAAGAAGTTCATGCGTCCGAAAAAAATCTTTGAACACTAATATATATATAGATATATATAAACAATAAAGGTTGAAAATAACCGAAAAGGTCAGACTTGTATCAACAACCCTTTGTTAATCAAACATTGATGAGTATTTTTTGGTAAAGTTACTTTCATCCATTATCCTAAATTTGCTTGAGGGTTGATATTTTTAGAGATATATGAAAAACTTTAATCCATAAGAACTGTGACATCAGTGTCACATACAATTTAATTGATCTGCAGTCTCTCACATAATATTATATTTTATCCTTGATTTTAACTCAAAGTGTACTAAGAGCTATCTACTGAACATCCTGGTGCAGTCATGTGACTGAGTCAATCTGACTACACAGATAATGGATACACAAAGTGTGTTGAAAAAATTAGTGTAGGTATCTGTATGTAAGAGAAAAAGATTATATATTTCTACCAATTAAATTAATGGCTTTAAACATTATCTGGCCGGTTTATGTAATATTTTGGAGTTGAATTTTTATATAATTTTCCATAAAGTGTTAAGTTAAAACTACTCAAGACACTTTTTATATCTTGTTCTTTTATAATTTACTTTGTACACACTATATTGATATGGAGAAAGTAAGTTAAAAATCCTGCATCTTACCCAAATAAACTTAATGGTTTGACAATTACAGCTATTTTGTAGAAAAAACATTAATATCTATATATTTTGTCCATAATCTATTCTTGACTTAGTTAGCCATTAAATTCATATACACTATGCCTTTGGCTATAATGATACATGTTTAGCTCCTGTCACAGGAAACAAACTACACACTCGCCATGAAATTGAATACTTTTATCTATAGACAAATAATTGTCAAATACTAGGTTTTTAAATATTTGAAAGATTAGCCATGAGTGAGTGTTCTCATATACTTATCTGTGTAGATCTTTCTCGCAGAGAGAAAGAGAGAGTGTGGGACAAATAACATTCATAAAATTGTTTTTATCAAGCGATACAATGAGCAATTTCCATTTCTCATACCCATCAAATTGTTTTTGGAGGAGTGATTAAATCTAATTCCAAAAGTCATTGTATATTTCAGAGAATCATGTGAGGCTTTTTTCATTACTTGTTATTGCTCAGCATATGCACACCATTTACAAATGAAAGAAAATTTCAAAGATATTGCTGCTTCTTTAGATCCAATTTAATTAAAACTATGTAGCTTAATAACAACCCTGTGCTGTCAATGAGTTTGTTCACTACTAGATGTTCATAACCAGTCAAATTCTAGAAAAGTAACAAATTTCTTTGAGCCAACATATTTCATTACTTGGATTTTACAAAAGAAAGAAAAGAAAAGAAAAAAGCTATGCAGGTACACAATCTTTTATCTGAAACCCTTGGTACCAGTCACTTTTCTGAAGTTGGAATTCTTTTGATTTTGGAATGGTAGTATGAGTACTGTTTATAGGGAAGACAATTATGAAAGACAATGTTGGCTTTTCACAAGCACTGCCAACTTAAACTTGTGTGCCTGCAGCATTTGCACACCAAAGAATAGTCATCCTGTCCTTAGTGTCATTGTTGTTGAACCCACAGTTACTGTAAAACTTCAGCAACTTATTTTGTTTCTGCAAGTCATATACAGTGGTACTTCCCACACCATAATATTCATTAAGACGACTCACAGTTGCACCACAATCAAGCTTCAGCAATAATTCTACTTTCTGCACTATCGATAATGACAGATGCTTCCTTTTCTGTTTCTCACTGTTACCCATAGGGAAATCTGCAGCTCTTTTTAACATTTTCAGTCAAGAAATGAAAAAATATATCACTAAAAACAAGTCTACAACAAGCAATTTCATTCAATAGAAACCGTCACAAGGTGATAAATCATTGGGCGGTGATCACTAAAAAGTCTGAATTTATCAAAAAAAAAAAAAAAAAAAAAAAAAAAAAAAGAAGAAATTTTCAGCCCTCTAGCTCCATTAGTGCAGCCTGTACATACATAGATAACTAGCCAGACAGAACCACTTAAAAGTTTGGGCTGGTGGTTGAAAGTTTCTAATAAACAAAATATCTGTGAGCAGCAGAGGCACATCTGACTAGCAGGAGCACTGAGACAACTGCATGGTAAAGGCGTTTGTCGAAATAACTTCCGCTGTGCTCTACAAGGCCTGGCAGAGCGTGGCTGAAATAAACAAGACAAGCTTGATTGAAAAATGTGAGCCTTGGTGTGAAGACATCCATGGAAAGAAATGTTCAGTTTTTGGTTTTCAGAATTTCAGTCAAGAGATTGTGTACCTGTATCATAAATGTGGCACTTTGTGAACATTTGGATTCACAGACTTTGATACAAATCTGTTGCTAACATTATTTTTTAATATACTTTGTGTGTGAGAAGAGAGAGAGAGAGATATGTACAAAGAAAGACATGCATGCAAAATAAAAATTAGCACACACAAAATATGAAAGCACATCTACAAAACAAGAAAACAAATGCAGAACACAAAATGTTACATATATGCACAACCTCACATTAATTAGCAACCTATTCATCAACTGAATACATGCAGGAATGTGTTACAAGCCCCCAAAATACTGGTACTATTATACATTGATTCATTGGGACCAGTTTTCTCATCATTGTTGTAAAAGCAACTGTCAATACCAACAGAGGAGCTACTAAACAACGGTCTCGACTTTACAACCATCAAGTGAGTGCTATACTTAGGCACAACATACCCAATTGAGGAGGCTGTCATGAAGATCAGTAAAGATCTCTATCAAATTTGAAAATTTTTTTTTTTTTAAAAACCATCAAAATCAGCAACACTGGACTTCCAAATTAAAGGATAATATTATTCCAAATAAAACTGCAATTCAAAGAATTAAAAAACAGGTCTGGTTAGTCACTGATTTAGACCAATGTCTTTTGGCAGCATGCCATGTTGGGGGGGGGGAGTCAATTAAAAAATTGGTAAAAGGGATTATCAATGAATAAGTTACTTCTCTCGACTTTTGTTGGATCATTAAAATTACGAATTTTCAAAAAGTAAGCGTGAACGCTGCCGGACACAAACTAAGAGACCAATTTAGCATAAACTTACATTGTAAATTGAATTTTCAGCCCTCTAGATCCATTGGTGCGGCCTATACGCGTGATACATACATTAGCCAGCCAGAATCACCTTAAAAATGAAGAAACCTATGTTGACAGTTTCTACTATAGACAGTTGAGCCAACATTACATTACCCTAGCAGACATGTACAATCCACCATCAGTTACCAAGGCTCAGAATTAAGTAGATTCCTAGTAGATAAACCACTAGTAAAGCTTATCTGGCTCCCTGAAAGTTGTGAGTTCAATCCTTAGGTTAGGTAGTGCAGTAATATATACCAATGCAGTGGAGAGGCAGATTGGCATTATAAAGAAGAATTGAGGAGTTCTGAAATTCTCTAGGAAAGACACCAGGCACGATAGCTATAGGAATAAGAAGAACAAAATCAAATTAAGGATCCTGTTCAACATTCTCAGAAGGTACATTCATGGCAGAAACGTTATAACAATAAAGACAAAGAAACTGGCCCATACGAATCAATGTATAATAGTGACAACACTTTGTCTCAGAAACTCAGACAAAAATGAAATGTTGACTTCAAGGTTATTTTTTTTTTTACAATTGAATTTCCATAACACTGAGCATTAAAACCAAGTTATCTGGTTTTATAATTTGCATAAATTATTTAAATAATGATTTTAATTGCAATAGAGGGCAACACTTTCAAAGTAAAACTTAGTTTATATGGACTGTATTTTTAGGTTTGAAATAAAATTCTAAATTCTTGAATTTGCAAGGTTTCCCTGAAGAAAAACTGATTTCATTTCAGTTAAACAAAATTAATTAGACTTTTTACATTTGAACATTTGAGCAAATGAACAGTATTGATATCTGAGAAAAAAGAAATTTCAACTTTGCTTATAATTCCCCTAATGTCACCTTTTGTTTACATAAGCCTGAAAGTCAGACCAGCTAGTTCTTTTTTTGTGTGAAGATCTAGCAAGGGCAGTGTTGCCAACTTTATTTTCAAATTTACATCTAAAATTGAATAAAAAAAAACATCTTGAAACATCTAGATTATCCAGATATATATCTAAAATCTAGGAAGTATATTCAATATTATTAATATATTAAATGCGACTAATCTTCAACATTTATTTTATTTAAATATTACTATAAATTAAATAAAAACATTACTTATTTTATTAAAATCTAACTAAACAGCAATTTCTGACATATAGACGCAACCAAAAGCATCTAAATTGGCAACACTGAGCAAGGAACGTAACTCACATTTCGGTATGTCAGTCAGTGACTGTGATTGTCACTAGAGATGCTAGTGCATCTAATAAATAGTAGGACTAAATGCATTGACATCAGGTTAAAATCGAAGTGAAATTTTGAACAAATGTGATGACAGCAGAACAAGAATTTGGATGAATTAAGCTTTAAAAAGGCAATATTGAATGAAAAAAAAATTTGTATTCAATTGGCAGGGGTGTTTATTTGATGCGCAAGCTTCTCTAGCAGCAAACACTTGTCACTGACAAGTCGACATATCGAACGTAACTTTTTAATGACATAATAAAAGAATATTTGTTTGTTCTATTTTAAAAATCAAAATGATGTACGGTTGCGTTTATTTTTTTTTTAAGAAGAATCTAAGACATTTTTTTAAACATGTAATGGAACTCATGTTTAAACAGTGCATCTATGGTCTGACTTTCAGGCTTGTTTTTATTAGTTTGCATGCTATAAAAAGATATATACAACAAAACTACATGGAGGTGATAATTAGATGATAATTACAGTATAATAATGTTTTATTTACAAGTATACCAGCATAATTAAATTTAAAGATAATGCAGGAATTTGCTTAAATGTATATATAACAACAACAAAAAAAAAAAAAAAAGAAGCAAAACAAGTACTGTATATACTGGCGTATAAGTCGACCCTAAAACTAAGGTGTTAATTCAAATTTAGTCCAATATTCGCCAGATAAGTCGACTCTCCATCATAAAGCAGCATGGTGTCCATCAGTGTCAAGTTATTAGGGTCTAAACTAGTGTTTCTCAACCTTTTTTAGCCCAACGCCGCCTAGCTAATTGTCAATGTCCCCCTGTAATTTAAATGAGAAATATTCAACACAGATTTTTAGAGACAAGTGGTAGCTTGTCATTATAAAGAAAAACATCAACATTCAGTTCCAAGGTTTTATTAAGGAAAATGTTATAGTAAGTATATCAATGAATTTCTAATGGGTGCTCATTATCAAATTAATTGTGGCTGCAAGGCAATTTGAAAGGTTTATTAAAAAGTAAATTACTTAAGAGTATATAGAACATACATTTTTACTACTAGTGTGAACTTTGAGCTTGATAATTTTTAACAAGTGTGGCAATATCTGGCTTTGACAAATAGAGTCTCAATTCACCATGGTTAACAATATCCAAGTGGTTTCTTTTCTTACTAAGTATATGGCTCACTGCACTGAATCCCCGTTCTACAAGGTAAGAGCAAAAAAAGCAATGAAAAGCAGTTTTGCTTTTTTCCAGAGAACAGGAAATTTTCCATACTGGGACAGCCACATTTCATGATATCCTCTGCAATTAAAGATTTGTTTCGCTTCTTCATCATTCTGCTGCTTAATGATTTCTTCCTGCAAGTAAATTTCTTGTTCTTAAATCTTGCAAATAAATGGATTCATAACCCAAATAGGAATATTCATATCAATCAGATCTTCAAAGCGCTTCTCACAATCATTTTTCAGTGACTGCAGATGCATACAGTATTCTTCCAAATCCTGGCTGGAATAAAAAAAATTCTTCTGCTAATATTCTGTTTGAACAAATCCAGTTTTCTGATGAAAGTGGATACAGCCGTTTTGGCCTTTAATAAAAGATGAAGAATTTTCTGGCATAATTCATTATCAATCGATTGCAAAAATTCGATTAATGGATTGAATAAATTAAAAAAGCACTTTAGGCATGAACCTTTGGAGAACCAGCGCACTTCAGTGTGCAGAAGAAGATCAAATATTCCTCTTTGTTATCTTGACACAGCAGAATAATCTGCTATTTTATGAATGTGCTTTAATCTTGTTGACTACCAAAATTAAAACAGAAAGAGTTGAATGGAGGCAAAGACTAAGCTTTTTAGCAACAAGTTGCTGATGATGTGTTGGTCTTCACAGATCTACAAAACAGCATTTCTTCATGTGCTTTCCTCTCTTTGATAAATCATACATAAGCCATTAACAATGCCTTGTTGATTCATCCAGTTGTATTCCAAATTTATTTTTGCGCATCTCTGCACACAAATGTAGCGCTAGACACTTATAACCACTGATCAGCGCGCGCGGCAAACCCACTTTTCAGAGGGTCCTCATGTTCTATCAATAGCTGCTTTGTCTTTGTTATGAATGGGCACAATTGAATGAAACTTTAGGACCAATCAGAAAAAAAGCGGTCTTCACTACAACGTTTAAACGAACACTGAGTAGGACGCGCAAGCTTTGTGAGAGCCCGGCAAAGTTTAAGTGTTTTCTTTTCAGCAACCTGACATTGTGTCGATTTTGTTCAAACACTGGAAAGTAGATACGTTTTTAATATTTTATTATATGTAACAACCATGTTTCTATGCCTTTGTGTGTTTTAGCACAATGAGTTTTGAGCCAGTGTCCCACTTGTAAAAAAACGGCAAATTTTCACATGCTCTCAGCCACCGGAGCGATCTTTGAGTCAAACTTTTTACTCTCCCCGCACTTTTAACCAGCTCGAGTAAAACTTACAATAAAAAAAAAAAAAAAAAGATTTATTTTTCACAGATTTTCATTTTTTTATTATTCGATTGAGTATTAAATCATTATTATTAATTTTCATGACTATCTTTTTTACTACAGCTCATAGTTTTAGTTGCTTTTTAAAAAATTCTTTTTAACCGGTCTGAATAAAAGTTATGATAAAATTTTTTAAAAATTCCTTTTCGTAGAAGAGATTTTTCCTATAAAGTTAAACTGAATGCCAGAAAGCAACTATCTAATGTAATGTTTTTATGCACGCAAGAAATGTTAAAAAGGTATTATTTTCTGATCAGCCCCACGTGGAAAAGATTGAGAGTGTTTGTTTTAAAAAATGAAAGCACAAATACATAAAAAATTGATAACTAACAATCTAATCAACATCATTGAGGCATATTTGGGGAAGAAATGAAGAAAACTGGTGTAAAATTATTGACAATAAATGTATTAAATAAACAACACAAGTAGACTAGTTGTTTGATGAGCTCAAACAGGGAATTTCTTTTTTATCTTAACTTTTAAAAAGAATTTTAAAAAAACAACTGAAACTTTGAGCTGTACTAAAAAGTAGTCATAAAAATGAATAAAAATGATTTATAATACTCAATCGAATAAAATAATAAATGAAAAATATCCGTGAAAAGGGAATTTTTTTCTTTTAATAATAACTTACTCGAGCCGGTTAAAAGTGCAGAAGGGTAGAAGAAGAAGGGTATAACAAGTATAACCGTCTATAGTAAATTTAGAAGCTCAAAACACTCAATGTTCAATTTTCAATATAAATATCTCCTAAACTGGACCCTGACTTTTTGGCATATATAAATAAATGAAAACAAGGTTGTTGCAGGCTTCTTTAATATTTCCATAACTTTTTTGTGCGTTCATTAAGTTTATTTTTTTTTGTGGGTGTCATGCGAGGCTACCCGGCATGGCCAAAGGTGTCAAAATGCATCCAGACAAAGTGCAAGAAGTTTGCTGCACAGTTGCCGCAGATAATGAAGGATGACTGGGTGGCAGTAGCATACCATGGCACTTGGTACCCAGGACCAGCAGTGGAAGACTGTACCTGGCCAGACATGCAGGATCAGCTTTGCCACTCTTGGAAAGTCACTTGGTGTCGTCAAGTGACCTTCCGGCCAAGATGTAGAGAGGAAATTTATCCTGGCTACAAAGCTGTGTCGCTTCATGCTGGTGGTAGGTCATGGATAATTGAGGATGCAACTCAAATTCAGAGACAGTACAACCAGTTTAAGGATGTGTACAACCTATATTGCTTCAAGTGAAATATGGTTTTGATCATGCGTAACTTTGTCTTGTCTGTGCATCTCAATATGGTTGCTGTGCTTTCACATTTTTCCTATCTGTGTCATTACTGGGGATTTCAGCAGGTGTAAGTGAACAGAGGACACATTCCAAAACACAAGGTTTCTTTTGAATTTTGAAAATCTGTTGGTGAACAAAAAAGTTATGCCCGATTAGGTTCAATTTTTGCCCTCGTAGTCATATAAACCCTAGATGCTTCATAATTTATGCTAATTACAGAAATATGAACGGAGACAACATGTAAATATTTTACATTTACGGCTGTAATTTAGTGCAATTTATGCAAATATGATGGCTAATTATGCATTGCATGCCTCTTACAATCAAAATTGAATTCCTTGTAAAAAATTACATAAACATGGGAGGTTTTATCAATTTTTATTGAAAATTGTCCGAATAACCATCATTTTTGTCAGTTTTGCAAAACTCTTGAGAAAACGGAACCAAAAATTTTGCAAAAATTATGGTTATTCGGACAATTTTCATTGGTTCTGTTTTCCCAAGAGTTTTTTGCTATCTGTCTTAGTAATCAAAACTGACCAAAATTGGTGTACTCTTTTTGCCATAACTGTCAACCAATTTTCAAAATCCAAAGAGCTCCTTGTATTAATTTGCATGGTCTGTACAATAGAAGAAATGTTGGCAGCATATCTGGAATTAAACATATTTTACTAGCATTGCTACACAAATGTCATTTCCCATTTCATTAATATGACGTGATACAGTGCTGTTACTGAGAGGGATGGATTTTAGAACATTAGCTACATTCATCTTGAGAACAGTAATCAGAACTTCAGATACACAAGGCAGAACTAACATTTAAGCGACTGTATGAGATCTTCCGCATTTTGCAATTATTCTGGAAATATTATAAGAAGCATTGAGACACTATCAACATCAGAATCAATGGGTTTTTTTCTTTGTGAAGAGTGAAAATGCATGAGTATTACGCTTTTTGAATGTTTTCTTCAATTTGCAAAATACTGCAATGTCACTACAGTTACTTACCTGTATAAAAGAAATGGTTGATGGAGTAATCATTTAAACTGCTTAATGCTAATTCCTTCTTGTTTGTAAGCAGATACTACTAAACAGCCATTTGTAAATGAAAATCACAGATTTATGGAATCTCCACAATGCCCCCAGTCACCGCAACATTCCCTTGAAACAACCCCCCCCATGTTGAGAACCACTGGTTTAAATAGACTAATATGATCCATTAGGGAAAATACTTGATGCTTAAAAAGTCGACATATACAGTATTTTTGAGAATTAAGAAATATGCAAGAAATTATCCATATGGATTTCTTTAGTTTTATTAGCTATAAATTGATTGAGATAAATGAAAAACCTTTAAAAGTCCCTTTTACAGCTGCTAATTTTATTTACACATACACTTATACCATATATGCTGTCATATAAGTCGACTTTTTAAGCATCAAGTATTTTTCCTAATGGATCATATTAGTCTGTTTAAACCCTGTGAACTTTACATTGATGGGCAAAATGCTGCCATATGTTGACTTATCTGGCGAATATTAAACTAAACCTGAATTAACAGGCTAGTTTTTGGAGCGACTTATACGCTGACATATACAGTATCACCACAAACATAAATACACAAAAATGGCTATACAGATAAACAAAAGATAATCATGTTTTTAATAATTACAGTCTTTAGACACACCCAATCTTGCCATCCAAAAATACTATGCACAAAATAGGGCCACAAACTTGGGTCTATGTTAGCA
Organism: Architeuthis dux; assembly: GCA_006491835.1. Lineage (NCBI taxonomy): Eukaryota > Metazoa > Mollusca > Cephalopoda > Oegopsida > Architeuthidae > Architeuthis > Architeuthis dux. Next base: position 3,890,688 of record VCCN01001484.1, on the reverse strand, counting down.
AGTACAATCAAAATCATTATAAAAATGAAAAATAACATAACAATAAACATGCCTATGCAGTAGTGGCATTAGAGTTGTGTAAACTGAACCATGCTAGAGTCTTTTTTAGACCTGGCTAAAATCTCATACTTCAGTAATTGTTTACTTTCTTCATAAAAAGATTTTCCATTCATGTAAAAATAAATCTATATGTGGATAAGATAAAAATAAAGATTTTGGGCCATGCAGTATGTCCAAATTGTGCATCTCAGGCAATTACAAAACATTAACCATTAAAGCTTCAAGTATTGACATATCAGCTTTGAAACATTCTTATGCTTATATTGAATTTAATGAACAATTTGAACAGCCAGATGCCACAATACTTCCACATTTTATTACTGCCTAAGAGAATTTCAAATAATCATAGATATCATTAATAAAGGGACTTCTCTCAGACTGATACAGCAGCCTTAAGGGTTAAATATTGTGAGATTCTCCAGTTAAAACATTCACTAAACTGAATGCACTTTCTTGCCTTTTCTTTTCATGGCGGTGGATAAAGTGCAGACAAAATCAGGGTGGGTGGGAATTCTTCTCATATTGAGGCCATATCAAAAGCAGCTATCATAGTTAATAGTCGCTCAGATAGTGTAAAGGTCCCAGGTTCGATTCCCAGTGTGAGCAAAGAGTGTGGAAAACTCTTCATTAGGACAAATTTACCTGTGCACAAATAATTGAGTACACTCTTAGCTGTGTGATTAGGGTGGAAGTATCCCTTCGGAGGACTTGCATCCTGCCAAAAGGGTAGTCATAAAAACTTGTAAGAATAAAGTCCTGGTCTTGACCAGACTTGAAACTTGCAAGGATCACTAAGCTGACGCATGCAATGGAAACCAGGATTTTGTCACTGGCCTCCATATTCCATTGGGCATGCCCAATGTCTCTTAACAGACGAGGGGACACATTACTTTATAATAGTTAATTTGTTCAAGGTTGCTTCACTTCTAGCCACAACTGCATACACATGCAACAGAAAATGAGAATGACACATGCACACACACACACACAGAGGCTTAACTGGCACAGACACGAGAGAGGATCGTGCGCGCGCACACACTGCCAGCCCTTTTAAAATTACCCACCAGGCTGCGTCGTTCATGGTTAGGGTCCTCAATGTCGTGCCACTTACGTTCATCGATCTGGCCCAGCCACATCCGTTCACCAATGCCATTCAAACAGAATGGGTTGCCACGACAATTCCGTCTGTAGATTGAAAAACATTTTAAAATATCTTTAACTCTTCAAAATGATACAAATATTTTAATTGCAAATTAACAGGATAAAGCTTTGAAATGTTAAAGTTTCTGGTGTACAGCTCTGATCATTGTATAAGACAGGAACATTCTTCAAGTGCTTCTATGTTACTGACTAAATTTGGTAATGTTTTAATAAAACAATAAATGAATGAATGATTTAGAGTAAAACAATACAATTCTCACCAAAGTACAGGCCTCCCCCATTATACCGTGGGTGTTGGGGGGTCCAAGAAAGCCAACCACGTTATAACCGAGGCACGATAACTGCAGGGAGGGTATGGGCAATATTTAAGCTGAAAAACGGCTAAAATTGTAGTAAAAATGAAATGAATTAGTTAAACTCATTTCAGTATTCAATGAACGAAAAAATTTTTATTAATTTAATTAAAAAAAAAGAAAAGAAAAGTTTTGTTCATTCACTACTGAAATGTTTTCATCTAATCTCATTTCATTTTTACAGTTGCTTTGCCAGCGTAAATCAAATGTTCTTAGTGGGGGTGGGGTCGGTGTTGTGTCACCTATGTCATCAAATGGGCTTAGGGTGTAGTAAAATAGCACTCAGCCCGAAATATCAAGTTTATGGGTTCAAAAGGGAAATTTTGTTTTTATTTGTGGTTTTCTAGAGAAGTGGGCAATAATATAGGTAAAAAGGAAATTTATTTGCGATGAGCTATACAAAGATTTTTTCTTTTTTTTAACTGGATATGCACTTTAATCTTTCTCTTTTTGTTGTTTTCTAACCTCGTCTTGTGCGATCGAAAACAATTTTTAAATAAGGGATTATTTTCACCTATGTCCGTGTATTCAAGGGAAATACATTTTTTTTAAAAATATCTTTGGATACCACTGTTGTATGTGTACCAAATTATTCATGTCCAATATATGGAAATGGGGATAGTTGTATGAAAAAGTTTTTCAGTTGTTAAAAAATTTAACCATGAAAAATAGAAATAGAATTTGAATGTCTGATACTCACTCATTTTAAAACTTTACTGAAATTCAACTAATTATTGAAATTTAATTAATGAGACTTTCTGTCAATGACTGAATTTATTTATTAAAAGGTTTCCTTGTAAAAAAAAAAAAAAAAAAATTAGGGTAAATATTTATTCTTTAATGTAAATACTGCCCCTCCTTATAAAATCTCAGTGAAATGCTGTTTAATTGTGAATGAGTTTTACATTTTACATAAATGATAAATCTCTTCTATTGTCAAAATTATGCTCTGAAACAAAAAATTTAAAACTGCAAAATAGCATAAAATATTGCTTTGTTTGGCAATTTCCTAGTTTTATTTGTTAAATTTTATTGTAAAAATAAACAATATTACTGCTAATATTTATTAAAAAAAAAAATATTTTGAAAAATGAAATCAAATTTTAAAAATTCTTGTTTTGTTTTTGTTCCCTTGATTTTGCCTGAAATAGTTATTAAATAATACCAAATTATAAGTGTTTAAATAATTGATAAATAAAGGAATTCATCAATAATCATAGTATGCTGTAATTTTAAAAGATTTATTTTTTAACAAAGTTAAGAATTTAACTTGTATTAGGATATTACGAATGAAATGGGTTTTTTCTTGGG
>VCCN01001484.1:3873868-3887770 GCA_006491835.1 Architeuthis dux | reverse complement strand
ATGCTAAAAGTGAAAGATTTACCAATGTAATTGCATTTCTTTGCAGATTCAAAGTAAATAGAAGTATGATGCATTATTATTGGAGATTTTTGAGCCCTTAATAGCCATGGTGTCTATCCAAAAAGTTAGATTAATTTTCAAGAACGATTTCAAATTAAGACATAATGCTGCTCAAGCTGCTAATAACGTCAACAAAGCATTTGGAGTGAACACCATTACAGTGTGAACTGTTCATCATTGGTTTAAGTCTGGAAATATGGATACCAATAATAAATCTTGATGGAGGCCCAAACCGGTTCTTAATGATGAAGAATTATTGCCAACAGTGACCAACGACCCACGAACAATGGTTCAAGCTTTCTAGAGACTTTAACAACTCTATCATGTCATCAAGGCAATAGGAAATGTTGGGAAAATGGGTCCCACATAAACTGAATGAAATGCTTCATGACAGTGCAACTCCACACCTCTCAGCTGACTGTGTCTAAGTTTAGAGAATTGGGATATAAAGTCTTGTAGCATCCTCCATATTCACCTGACATTTCACCTACTTATCTTTTCAAGCATTTTGAACTTCATATCAGTAATAAAAGGTTCAATAACAGGGAAGCCACAATTACTGAAGAGATGGCCTATTATCATTAGAGGATTGTTGGGAAAAGGTTATTTCTTTAAATGGGTCAGATTTTGATAAAATATTAGTCTTTTTGTTGTTTATATCATCCCTCATCTTACTATTAAAAAAAAAAAAATGACATTTCATACATAATCTAATATAGAGCCTCCACCATGCAATAATCAGATCATTTCCCCTTGGACATTCACAGCTTGTTAGTATGACTGTTAAGACATGTAGGGACTGGTTTGGTGCTGCCAGATATTTATAATTTTTTGTCTGTTTGGGCACCCATACTATGGAATGGTATCTTCAACTGCCACCTGTAAAAAGTCTGTGACAATATATAGTGTGTGAATTGTATATATGCTGTTATGAAGGTTGGGTTTAAAGGATCAGGTGTCCATCTTCAGAGATTTTTGAATTGGGTATAAAGGATTTGAAAATACATCAGCAAATAAAAGAAAAGAATAATAAAACAAAGAAAGTGAAATACATACTTGCAGGTCCCAGCCCCACATGCTTGCAAATTTATGTGGTAGGCATATTTCACATGTTCTAGGGTCACTTCATTTGGATCAGTCGTATCAATCCAACCCCATGCTTCTTTGTCCAGCTGTTGTTTGGAAGGCATTGCTATACAAACAAGAAAAATATTATTTTGGGGTGTATATTTTAACTTTTAATTTGAAAAAAACATTCAAAGTGCATTTGCTCTGCTATTGATAAGGATAAGCAGAAATTTGAATAAATAATGCCATGAAGGGATTCAAACATTATCAAACCTTCTTCTTGCTATGACATTTCTTTCATCCTTACTGGGTTCCCCATCTACTGGGGCTAAACTTAGTAAATATCAAGTATATTCTGTTTCAGTATTTACAGTGCATATACAGCTTAGTTTGACAAGGCCACAGTAGTGGGGCAACCAGTGAGGATCAAATCCATTACAGTGAACCATTACTACACTGATAGTGAAACTAACAATTTCACAATCTTACTGTAACAATAAAACTATGTACAAGGAGACTTGATCAACACATGTGTTGAACAGTGTACCATTCATGATGGTGATCAATTAAAAAATTGGAAAAAGAGGTGATCAATGAAAAGTTACTTCTCTCGCCCTTTGTTTGGCAGTGATCACTAAAAAACTCTGAAATTTATTAAAAAAACAAGCGCGATTGCTGCTGGACACAAACTAAGGGACCAATTTAGCATAAACTAGAACCCCACCCCCCTCTGTTTAGGCACGGATGGGAGGGGGAAAAAAGATTTTTTTCTAGACATAATAAGGAGTAAATGCTTAAATTTTCAGCCCTCTAGAACCATACATATATATACTAAAAAAAAAAAAATTCAAACTACATTATAACATTTTAAACAAATAGAAAAAAAATAAAATAAATATCGAGTGATAATTTGTGTTAATGTATAAACTTATAATCTGTACATGAATTTTTTTTATTATAATGTTATTGTTATACATCACTTTTATATTTGTATGTAAAAATAAAAAGGGCGTTGTCTCTACTTAGATGAGAATAATTTCCATTTAGAATTCTCTGCCCCTTCACCATTTAAGTGTTATAATAAAGGACAAAGGAGTGTTTTCCCTTAACCCTTTGTCACCTCTTCATACCATGATACATAGAGTGTGTGACTAGCAACATTACCTAGTCTATCTGCAACATTTCTTAAGAGTCAGACCCAGTCCAGTGTGGTCCTGTGAAGAAAAGCCAACGCCCAATTTTAACTGGAACTCGGATTTCTCAGTGTTTTCATTTGTTTATTTCTTCTTGCAATTTTGTTTATTCTTCCCAAATCTACCACCATCACAATAATGGCTAACTCAACATTTTGCAACAAATACACATTTGCAGATGTGTTATAACAACAATAACAAGTTCTATTATTTAAAGTGAAGCATTTTTTACAACTTCCAAATGTTAAAAGTTTGCACAGTGTTGAACAGTGTCTTAGCCTGCATTGTTAATAATAGTAACAATGATGATGCCATAAAAAGTTTTGAACAAATATTTAGGATATGAAAGAGCTGCTCAAATAGTCCTTTAAGTTTTGTTTTTTTTCATTATGCATAAAACGCCTTTACAATTCTGATTGGAGGAAAATATCCAGATGAGGATCACTTACATACTTAAGCATTTTTGTTACAATAACGTCTACTACACATAATCACAACATAACGGACATGAAATTCGCGAGTGCATTTAGGAATGTTTCTTAACTTTGTGAACTATTTAAAGATTTGACACCAACATCAAATTGTATTTAGTACTTTGTCAAAACTATAAGATATGTGGGCACTATCCTATTTACGTGGTACAGATCGGAATGCGTCTTTTACAACCTTTAGTTCAAGATCAAAGTAACTGTTCTTCTCACATCAACGAAACAGCATTAACTTGCCGTTTTCAATGTTATTATAATTGTACAGGAAACGTTCCGAAATACGATTTAAAAAAAAAAAAAAAAAAAAAAAACCAACATGATGTCACAAGTGGAAAATTACACAGCCGACTTCACTGTAGTATGTTTCAAAGACAAGAGATGAGACTGATTTCCAAGGCATTTAACTCATTCTGACTACAGTAAAAGCTTTACTTTTGTTTAACTCTTTTGCACACTAGTGTTAGTAGTCAAGCTAATGAAGAAACTGTACAGAAGTGTAAGTGCAATATCTCATATGCAAATATTTTTTTTTTTTTAAACTGGTTCCAGGCATTTCGGATATTCTTTTTTTAATTAAATTATTGCGTGTTTCGTATGTAAATTGTTTGTTTTGTAAAATTCAAGAAGAAAACAATTCAAACTAGAAAGCACATGCATCTGCCAACGTCATTGTTAGAGCAAGTAATTGTGCATGGATCCACCCCAAAATTCAAACACTTCTTCCATAATACATAGCCTACTCTTCCACAAAAATGTCATACAGAACTTTAGGAGATATTGTGTGGACACATTAACTTTTAGCGATATTACGTGGCTTGGACATATAACTACGAGGTAGGGGGAGGTAATTGTGCATGGATCTGCTCCAAAATTTAATCAGTTCTCCCATATCCTATTGTCCACCCCTCCACAGAATTTCATTGAAAATTCTTTTAGATATCCTGCTGAAAGTCATGAGCATAGACATAGAGGAAAAAAAAAATCTCAATCTTGATCGAAGAACAGATACTACACTTTGATCATGAACTAAAGGCTGCACCGCAGAGGGCGCATTCTGATCTAGACCACGCAAATAGGATAGTGCCGATATTTGCAGTTGGGTCCAGATCGTGATGCGCCTTCTGCAGCCTTTTTAGTCGAAGATTACAAAAACATAATATTAACTTCGTTTTCAATTTTAAACGTTACTATGATTGTATTTGGCACAATGTGGTGGTCCTGATTGTCAAGTTTCACACCCTCGATGTTAAAAACGGTGCACAAATCAAAGGAAATAAGAGAATTAATGAAAGAAAAACATTTAAAATTGAAAACGGGAATGTAATTCTATGTTACATGGTTTTCAGTGACGTCTATAAGTAAAATTCACAACTCTTATTTTTGTCAATTGAAAAAAAAAAATTCGAACAATCATAAAAACGGGAAATTAATGCTATGTTACATTGACGTGAGAAGAACAGATACTACACTTTGATCTTGAACTAAAGGCCCCAGAAGGCGCATTCCGATATTAAACACGCAAATAGGATATGCCGATATGCGCAATATGAGAAGAGAGAAAAAAATCCATTTGGAAATATTGCTTCCTGTTGGCATAGGTGCTTGTTTTTAGGCGGGTAGGAGACGACAGCTGGGATGTTTATGTTAACAGATCCATCATTTCAATTATTAACCAAACTAGAAAAGGTTTTCACTGCCGGGTTCACCAAAAATATAAGCAGAGAGCGCGATTTCATTAATTATAGAAATATATATGTGAACTTAAAATAGTCACACCACCAGGTGATATAATTTCGATTTTTCAAAAAAAAAAAAAAAAAAATTAAAATTGAAAACGGGAATGCTGTTTTTCGTTGTCGTGAGAAGAACAGATACTACACTCTTTGGTCTTGAACTAAAGGCCACAGAAGGCGCATTCTAGACCCCACTGCAATGATAGTGCCAATTAATGCAACAATACATAATTAATAAAAACAGAAAACAGACATTCCATAAAGTCAATTCCATACTACTGCAAAGAAAAAGAAACTTACCTGGAATTTTGTTATTTGCATCTAAATATGTTATTTTTCTTTCACTTAAAGCAGTTTTTTTATATTTGAAAAATTTAACAAACAGAATAAAGCCATCATGTCTACAAATAAAGACTTCAAAATCTTGGAATTTATTTGTCTTTAGTCTTTCTTAAAAAAAGAAAACTTTCTCTAAATTGTACAAATCAAAATTCAATTTTTATTTTCTGAAAGTATTTGAGGAAGAGGTTCAAATTTATAAATATGATTGTTTGGTCTCAAACGTGTAACAGAAATAAAAAAAATTTAAAAACTTGATTTTTAGTAGCCTTTTGAATATTACTTTTAAAATGTTTTTTTTTTTAGGGAGCTCAATCAAATATTTCTACTAAAAATATGGATGAGAAAAAAAAAATGTTACGAAAAATATGTTGATTCTCTAAGTTTTGAAATGTTTATTTTTTTATAAAAACGAAAGTCTAAGTCAGCCACCTGAAATAAACTCGAAATTTAATTTCGTATTTTCTCTTGTATATTTTTAATATATTATTTAAATTTAAAAATCCTAAAAATGTCATTTCAAGTTAGGTATTTTTAATGTTAAAAACATTAACACAAGCATATTGCGTGTATTGGTCCAGAAAAGAAAATTTACACTTTATTGTATTTTCCCTTATATTCAAAATTTTTATTGTAAGAATTCTATAAATTTAAACCTGTGGCTATTATTTTAGATGTAAGTATCAAAGTATATCTGTGATTGGGGAGGGGAGGGGTTAATGAAAAATCAAAGCTATTTTAAATTTTGCGTAATAATTCGTAATTAAATTAACACTAAGAAAATATTTTATGACTACATAGGAAAAATAAGTCCAAGTTGAACAAAAATAACCATCCACCAATTTTCCCAAACCCGAAACAGGGTTTAAACAATCACAATAAACAGAGGCATGATGATGATGTTATGTTTGTTATTTTCAAATAAAGACTGTGTTTCTGAACAATTTACGACCTCCAGGTGGATTTTATTTACTTTCCCAGTGCCTATAGTCAGTTATATATCACTTCCATAAGTTGTCGAGTCGACCTTATAACATTCCGACCAAAGACGAAGCTTGCGATAAAAACAAACATTGACGATAACAACAACGATCCTGCCAAAACAGCATTTAGGCTCACCACCTGTTACATACAAACCGCTCCCGAGCCACTTCTGGTTTATTGGGCATGCGCATTGATTCGCTTCCGGTAGCGGGCTCCTGCCTTATACTAACGCTATGGCGGTTTAATGGAAACCGTGAAGTAGCGATCACAAATAACACTGCACGATGCGGGGCGTAGGAACACGAAATCATTTGGACCACATTTTTACCGCATAGAAATAGTCTCAAAAATTATATTAGCCTTTTTTCGAGATTAAGCCGGAATTTGTTTTTACTGGCCGAGATACGACACACGCCAAAAAAAAAAAAAAACAACCTTTTTACGTAAAAGAAAAACCAAAATAAGACCAATCATTACTTGCTCAACAAGGTCTACATATCTATTCTTAGGCTCAAACAAAACAAAACCAACGACTTCGTTAGTTAACCATTGATTGAACCAACGTTTCTTTTTATAACTTAATAGGATGAACTAACTTAACTTTAACTAGTAACTACAATCTCTTTACCAGTACCTACAGTTCATATTGATGGGATACAAGACAGAATTTCATCACGATATAAAAACATCAAATACTTGCTCAAAATCTACATACCTGATCCTTGGCTCGAACTTGAGCCGGTTAGGTAATAAAAGCCAAAACAAAACAAAACAACGTTGTTACTAGACGAGCTACAACCTACTTCTTGTTGTCTATTTGGGGGAAGGGGACCATTCCTTTAGTTCCGTTTGTAATAACCGACAAAAACTACTTTTCCTTCTTTCACATGCGCAGTCGTTATTTTCCGGTTGTATAAGTCCCATTTACGCTAGAAAAGCGGTTCCGTTGTGGATAACCTGCCTTGTTTTTGCTAGGAATTAAAAGTTTTAGTAAGGGTTTGTTTATTTGCCTCCCCTACCTTATATCGATCAGTAGATACCACGCAGTAATTAGACCGATTTCTACCAATTGTAGAATCGATATATAACATTTAATTCTTCTAGATACAAATTCTGACACATTTTTGCGAATAAAATGCATTAATCAACTGGACCAATCACCCTCATAAAATATTTTTTAAATTTTATCTATAATTGAAAACAGAAAAACAGATTTTTATTGTTTAAACGAATTAATGGGGTACAAAGATACATTTGTAGAAATATATTATTTGAAAATATCTCTGTGAACTAATTTTTGAATAAAAGCACAATTTATTTTTATCTAGATGGAGAAATTATATATACTAGCAGAAAACTGCCTGATGAGCAAGTTTTTCAACTAGTTCCTGTGGAAGGCCTGAATGCGGTCTTTGGCCCCAGAAAGAGATCAAAACATTTTTTTTAGGGAAAGTTCAATTCAATACCTCAGGCTACAATGGAGGTAACTGTACATGGATCGGTCCCCAAAATTGAATAACTTCCCCCTTATTCTATGGCCCACCCTTCCACAGAATTTCATTGAAGAAAAACAGCTAAGATGCGGGGGAGATAACTGTGCGTGGATTGGCCCCCAAATTTAAATTTGAGATTCTTGCACATACCTGCCAAGGTTTAGAAATTCTCTGGAGGGAGATTTCCTAAAATAAAGAAGAAAATTTTCAATTCTAGAAGCTCCAAAACAGCTATTTCAGTGTATTGAAAACCTATCAACATAATTTTAAACCAAGATAATCAACAAAATGCAGGAGACTTGATAGGTCTGCAAATAGGAGGGAAACAATGTTTACAGGCATATTTTTCTCAGTGCGGGGGAGACAGCACTTGTCTTCAAAATGTGGGAGACTTGGTAGGTCTGCTTGCATGATATTCAGTTAGCAGCAAAGTTTGGTTCAGGTCAGTCGAGTAGTTTTCTAAGTTATGAATTTTAGGAGAAATAGCTACTATGGATCGGCCCCCAAATTTATGTTTGAGATTCTTGCATGATATTCGGTATCCCTGCCAATTTAGGTCAAGAGTAGTTTCTGAGTTAGGAATTTTAGGAGAAATAACTACGATGTAGGGGAGATAACTATGGATCAGCCACAAAATTTAATTTGTGAAATGTACATAGATATATATTCCTCCATTATTTATAAGAATTATAGTAAGATAATACATTTTTAGGTTAGTGTGAATGCTGCTGGACACAACATAAGGGGCCAATTCAGCATTAATTTACATTGTAAATCGAACCCCCCATTAAAACCTTTGGGGAGGAATTTTCAAAAATTAACTTACTTAAAATCTGCTCCATGGTCCCATTAGTGGCCGTTTTTGTGTTTTACTAACACAGACATACTTTTGGTGAATTATGATAAGAAGATGATTACTTGCAAATAAATAAGGGAAACTATAATTAGAATTTTTCCCAAACAGGGGAAAAAAGTCCCCCTCACTTTTGATCCCTAAAAGAGAAAAAAATGTTCCCTTCACTTTTGACCCCGAAAAGAGGAAAAAATTTTCCCCTCACTTTTGACCCTGAAAAGAGAAAAAAATATTCCCCTCACTTTTGACTGAAGCTTTAAAAAGAATATGAAGCCAGGTAACAAAAAAAACATTTCAAAAAGAGGTGTGTCTAGAATATGATGTAAGGTAAAAAAACAAACTTAAAAAAGTGTTATCAGAGTACGATTCCAGGTAAAAAACAAACTTCTCAAAAAAGTATGTTCAAGAACAAATCGTTCTCTGATGATGTCATAAATGTTCCATTTCGACGTCATGGGATGTCTCATTATTTGTCTCTATTATCTTTCTAACCTTTCTTTCTTTTGCCATGACGATGGACTAATCCATTATTACTTTGAGGTGATGACAGGGTGTTACTTACATAGATGATAGCCTATTAATTAGAAGGAGATATATATATATAAATGTAATGACAATTTGGTAAATCTTTGAATATGTTAATTTATTTTAATATTGATAACGTGTTTTGCTATCTTGAGATCGATTTCAGAATGATCACCATTTTTCAAAACTATTCAGCATCCCCTTCACAGTAACAGTGTCTAAGTCTAAGGCAGCTTTTTTGCACTTTCACTGCCTAACACTTGCACTGCCTAACATAACCCTTCTTACATTTGCAGGAGATATAGCTGGATTGGCCTGCATTTGTTAGGCATGTTCAGAAGGGTTCATTTTACCTCTCAGATGTCTTTGACCAGAACCATCTACAGAGTGAAAGTAGTTCTGGTGTGGACACCAGCATCTGACCCACCATATGGTGGTCATCTTGAAATGTGAGAAGATCTGGGCAATTCTAAATACAAATTCAAATTTCGCATCATAGAAAATGTAAGATTTGACTCAAGATCATCCATATCAAACTAGTCTACTCAACTTTATTTTAATTACAATTTTCATACCAGTCATGGCCATCATCTTGAATTTTCAATGACTTGCACGTATTATCCAAATGGCAATTCCCAAGAACTATGTATTGTTGAAAATATTAGGTGTGTCATTTTCATCATCATCACCAACCACCACCGTCATCAATATCATCATCACCACCACTATCAATAGTGGTGATAATGATGAAAATGACACACCTAATATTTTCATCACCACCACCACCACCATCATCACCCTCATCAATATCATCACCACCACCATCATCACCCTCATCAATATCATCACCACCACCATCATCGATATCATAATCACCGCCACCATCATTACATTATCAATATTGATCACTACCACCATCATCAATTATAATAACAATGATAATTCTTTATCATTAAAAATGATATCCAAAATAATGTCAGGATGCATCTATGGGACGATGATTAGCATTTCAAGCTTATCTTGCAGACCTTTACACTTGATGTCTAAGTTTCCATGGGGATGAAAAGTAAAGGCAAGATTAAATCCACAGTAAATGGTTGCAGTAAATGTATTTATTTATAAATTAGATCTAAAAAAGTAAACTGAGTACTTTACTCAAAGAAGAAAAATGTCTGCAATGAGTGAAATATTGAAAATTTATGATGGCTCAATATCCAAATTCTTTTGGAATGCTGTTGGCTATAAGTGTACCAAATCATTTGCTTTTATCACAAAATGCACATTTGTAAGGTAATCTTTAGCTATTATTATTATTATTATTGTTTGAAGCAGATTTTAGTGATGAAGCAGAATTGAATAATAAGTAAATAAAAATGATTTATTGGTTTTGAATGGAAAAACTAAATATTGTATGAAGTTATCTTGCTTGGCTTTTATTGTTTTGGATGAAGTAAGGATATGTAAGTTTTAAACATTATCATTTTTTTATAATTTTTTTTCTTTCATTAATTCTCTTATTTAAAAAAATTATTTGTGCACCATTTTTTAACATTGAGTGAGCAAGGGTGTCAAACTTTACAATTTACAATCAGGACAACCATTCCCCCCCTACATTGTGCCAAATACAATCATAATAATGTTTAAAATTGAAAATGGGAAGTTAATGCTATGTTTTGTTGACGTGAGAAGAACAGATACTACACTTTGATCTTTAACTAATTGCCCCAGAAGGTGCATTCCACTCTGGACCTCACTGCTTTGATAGTACCTTTTTCTTAATGCAAGAAATCTTTTAAAAATATGTATATTTTTGCCCTGAGAAAAATGAAGCTTAAGAAAGTTATTTCGTACAAAAAGTAAAGTACATGCAGATACATAAAATATCCAAACAAAAATTCATGCATCTCATGCTAGAGGTGAAGACAGAGTCTTGTGTAGATGTTCCACTAAACCATTTGTTTCAGGATGATAAGTGGTAACATGTGTACATCTTTTGGTGAAAATTTCGAAAGTGTTCTGCAGCAGGGAAGCTGCCCATGTCACATGTTTATTGCAGCAGGAAATTGAAAGTAATTTATATATTTGAATATATTATTAATAATGACATGTGGAAAGAAACTTAAATTGTTTGTAAAAATTAAAAATTTATTCATTAACATGTTTCGACAAGAATAGGCTTCATCAGAATGTATCAGATACTAATAAGGAATTTACTGCATTAATATGTTATCACGGTCATTAATCTTGTAGTCACCTTCGCACTGGTCCTATTTGTGGGTGTTGTGAATTCCATCTACTCAGCATTATCTCAGGTGTATCAGTGTGTAGTAGAAGGGTGGTACTCTATTGGAGTTATGCCCCTTGGATTGGTGTTACGTCCCTCTCATCGAAGGAATGAGAGAAAGTAAACAAATTAAAAAATCTCGTTTGGATGAGATCTAAAAATTGGTGCACAGAGAACAAAGAAAAGACAGATGAAAATCTTGTTTCCTCGAGATTTGAAATTGGTGTGAGAAACGAAAAAGACAGAGCAGTAGGAGCTCAGCGGCGGAACGAAATGGGACGAAAGCCTGGTACTTTCACTCTCAGAGAATAGCGAATGAAACTTTGGTTTAAGAAAAGAAAACAGTTAGTGTTTTGACCTGCCTATTTTGTAAACTTACTTTCATTAAAGAAGTCAGTTCTATGGATGTTGATTGAGTTTTCTCTGAGGAAATATCGGCTTATCTTACGAAAGGACTAAAGAACTGTTAGACAAACCTTTTCTTTTCCTCAACCAGACTTTTTCTCTCCCCAGAATCTTCTTGTTTAGTTATATAAACCAAAAAAGTATTGCTTCACCAAAAAACCCCAGAAGTTGTGTTGTTTTCTTAAATTATCCTGTGCTGTTTCACTGTGTTCTCCCATCTGCAGTTTTTGTATGTACACCATTAGTTTTTTTGGTATTGTGGTTTCATTATTGTCCATATTTATTGTGGTGGTTATAATCACTTGTATGTATCCTTTATTAAAATCTATGTCAGTGTGTCTGTAGTTCTGTGTAGTTCTATAATGAAACTTGGCGAAAATTACGGCATAGCTACAAGCCCCATTCCCACTATTCTAAAGAAGAAAGTCTCTACTTCAAGAGTGGTGAAAGGTAGAGAAGTTATTGCAGATTTGGATAAAGGAGAAACGGGTAAATGGAAAATCTATTTCTCAGATGTTTATTTTTGAAAAAACCAAAACGATTCATGAAGAATCGAAGAATGTGTTGCACCAAATGCTCCAGCTTGTATGGGAATTTATTTTGATTTGAAGGAGATGAAATTAGCATATTTACCAGCTAATTCATCCATGGGAGATTCTTTGTTATTCACCACTGGCTGTACGGTCAAAGGAAAAAGGCATACATATGGTCTAATTTCACTCTGTTGATGGGAAAAGAGGTGGAACTCACTGTAGCTTGCCTCTCTGTGAGTTGGTTATGATGCTGGTGATGGTATCTGTAGTAGTAGAAGCCAGTTGCCTATGATGCTAGTAGAAGCCAGTTGCCTATGATGCCAGTTGCCTATGATGCTAGTAGAAGCCAGTTGCCTATGATGCTAGTTTTCTCTTTTAACTTAAATAAAAAGACGGAAGATTGTGTACATAAAAACAATAACAATAATTTATTTACCAATACAGGGTTTGCGGTTTTTGAGTCCGTTGAAACAAAATGGCTTTCTATTTTATATCAGGAAGGTTGCGTTTAAAGTTCTTTGTGTGTCCAAATGTTGGAGAAAGGTTGCAGATTTGTAGAATGTGTGGTTTTTGAAGTTTGTGGACAATCGACATAGCTTCATCAAAGAAGGCATGAAAACTGACAAAACTTGATCACTCACAAGAGTATTTATCATAAATGGGAAAGGTGACGCCCCAAAAAGATGGTGCTTTTTTTTCAAATTCTCTGTACGAAAGACCGAACGAACACAATACGAAAGAGCCAATGATTTATTTTTAAAACAATTATGCACCTACAACTAACCTCAGTAAAATAAATTCTTTTAGTCGGGAGGAAAAAGGGAGAGATTTCAAAGTTGGCGCTCGTCACAATGATGGCTTCTGGGCTTCTCATTGAATGGCCAGCTTTGGATCACCACAACTACACTTCGATCTCGAACTAAAGGGTGTATATGATCTGGACCCAATGTTCTGACAAGTGCCAGTCTTTTTGGGGTCAGTTACTGATCATATATCAAACACTTTATTTGAAATCTTTAAAATACTTCCATTCATTTAGATAGGAGACTTATTATTTTGCATAAGCATTTTCCAGAAGTAGATATTAAAAGAGATTTCTTTTCAACTATACATATCAGAATGTTTTACTAGATATCTGGTGAGTTCATGACCTAACAATTCACCACCTACAATTCATCACTGTATACAATTAGTGTTCACCACCTAACAATTCATAGCCGTGGATTATGGAAAATTCACCCACGATTATAATAATCTTTGTGTTAATAAAAGAAAGATTGTAGAAAATTATCAACTAAAAATTATTTCTGTAGACAATATAAAACAGGAAATAATTTGAAAACTTGTTTACATTCGCATATAAAAAGTTAAAAATAAGGGCAATCCTAAGTTTTGTGAACGATGACATTTTATTTTAACCAATGCAGTGTACGATAATTATAAGTTAATTAATATTTGTTGTTTAGTGTTTTATAAATCTTTTTTTTACTTTTTATAGCTAATTTTTGTTTATTTTTATTTCTCATAAAAGACAAATAAAATGGGTTAAGATTCGTTTTAATGTAACTATTACTGTTAAGATTTTACTGAGTCGAATATACGATAAAAATAGAAAAACATTTTTCTGCAAACCTGGTTATCTCCGGTTTTATATTGTCTACAGAAATAATTTTTAGTTGATAATTTTCAACAATCTTTCTTTTATTATTAACAAAGATTATTACGATTGGGTGTGAATTTTCCGTAACTCACAGCTATGAATTGTTATGTGGTGAATTGTTAGGTGGTAAATTTTCCGTAAGCTGTTAAAACCAGTGTTGCCAACTTTATTTTTAATTTTACATCTAAAATTGAGTCTAAAACATCTAGAAACAGTTATATTCTCCAGATATATATCTAAAATCTAGTAGTCCGGGGGCCAGCAGGGGCTACCGTGCATCCCCC
>VCCN01001484.1:3847854-3863665 GCA_006491835.1 Architeuthis dux | reverse complement strand
CAAGGTGTAGTACCTGTGTGCATGTATGATAGCAATTATTTCCCTTGTATGTTCATGAGAACTCTTGTTATTTTTTACTTTCATCTTGACTTATTATTGCCAACTTTTACTCGGACCAATTACTCTTCAGCAGTAAGCAAACAGCATTGATTGGAAAATAAAGACTATGCCTTAGGTGGGATTTGAACCCAAACCCCTCATGGAGGAAGGACTGTTTATGCTTGCCTCCAATTGAGCTACCAAGACTCAACCCGTAGGCAAAAGTTCAAATAGCACACTTAAACACATTCTTCATTCCGATTGGCAACCATTTTTTTTTTATTAGATGACATATTATGAATCATTATTTTTATTTTTAATTTCATGACTACTTTTTATCATCATCTTATTAGTTGCGTTTCATTACCAACTTTTCCTTCGACCGATTACTCTTCAGGAGTGAACAAACGGTGTTGATCAGAAAATAAATGAGTCTTAGGTGATTTATAATACTTCATCTAATAAATATTAAAAAAAAACTCTTGTTCAGGTCTTTATTGATTTCATCACATATACATCTCCACTTATTAATCAGTGTTAGTGATCCCATTTAATTAATGGAGTAACTTTGCATTTAAAAAGAAAAGCTTGTTAATTTCTTTCCCAAACTGTCATTTGTTTTAGCTAGCCTAATGCATATATCCATCAATTTTTGAACTAATATCTTCTTAATACTCATTCTCTCACTTGTCTAATAAAATATATATAAAATATTTTTTCTAGCCTGAAAGATTTGTAGATCTTGGAATTGAACCTCCAAAAGGTGTTCTTCTATTTGGTCCTCCTGGAACTGGCAAAACATTGTGTGCTCGAGCTGTGGCAAATCGAACTGATGCTTGCTTTATTAGAGTCATTGGTTCTGAATTGGTGCAGAAATATGTTGGAGAGGTAAGTCTGAATGTTTAGCATCTTTTTTCATTAGTCTTTGTTTTAATGATTTCTATACACAAAACAAAATGATTTGCTTCTAATCCAACCATGTCTAGTCTCACTTGCCCCTGGCAATGGTACAAAAATCTCTTGCCTTGTCTTTGATAACAATTCTAGTGCTCATCGATAAGCGTAACAAAAGATGAATCACTTAGCCTGAACATTTGGAATTGAAGGTGGGAATTCTTGTGTATGTAAAATCTGATCCGGGTTGATGCCAAGCAACCTGCCTTCTGTCAGTTAGGGCTTATATTTACCCAACCTATCCCATCATGCCCCTCCCCCATGATTTCTGCACATGAAATGATTTGCTTCTAGTCCAACTGTGACCAGTCTCACTTTGCCTCTGCTTCCCACCTTGTTCTAATCCCACCTTCTTCTTTTAATTTTGTTTTAATCTCAGTTGATCAGAACTGTTTGCTTCTCTTGGATCTTTATCTAAATTATTTCAGGAATGCTGTTAGATATAGGACTTTCTTTTTTTTTTTCACAAATTTATAATGAAAATTTGTAGCAAGTGTTGCTGGAGTAAGTTAAACATTTGTTGTAGGTTTATAAATGTAACCAGATTGACTACATCATACACAATGATTAATTCTGACTATTTTCCTGGTCGTCATAGACAAATGAAATAGTCTGACCCTACCATACACAATGTTTAATACACCCGTCTAACAAGATAGAATTAGTTATTAATAATAAATACTTTTGTCAAAGTTGTTTTTTGCAATTTGAATCTTTTTTTTTTTTTTTTTTTTTTAAATTATTTTTAACTTGCAGAACTCTAAAGCCAAAAGTTTATTTGGTTAAACATCTTTCATAACCTCTCAGACATTTTTTTTAATGTTCTTTATACAGGAAATACTTCTAAAAATGGTTATAAAAGTAATTTTGCTTATTGCATGATTAATTATTGGTACTAAGTAATATTATCAGGTACTACTGTCTCACTATTATATTTGTGAATGTTAAAAAGATTTATTCTTATGAATTATTTTTGTTCCACAGGGTGCACGTATGGTTCGAGAACTATTTGAAATGGCCAGGAACAAGAAAGCCTGTATTATATTTTTTGATGAAATTGATGCAATTGGGGGTAAATAACCTTTTTTTTTTTCTTTCCATCTTAAGATATGGTAATTTTTTACTGGAAGCTTAGTTTGAATGCAATGAGTGTTTCATTATTGACTTGGTAAATGTCACAGGGTGAATTTTTACTATAGTTAGTAAACTTTTTCAGTGGTCAGCATGTTTGTTTTGCAAACCAATGACAGCAAGTTCATTCCATACCAGGTGAATATGATGGTAGAATCTTAGTTTCCATGCATAAAATGGATAACTCCTGTTAGCCTTAAAATGAACAAGGCTTACATGATTAGCTTTTTAAGGCTAACAGGGGTTATCTCCATTTTACTCGAAGAAACTAGGATTCTACCGAATATGACCACTATGAATATAGTCTTGTCTAACAAGAATCTATTTTGCTATGTGTTTTTGTTGGGTTTTTTTTTCTCAAGGCACGGGAACTATTAACGAGCCTCACAAACCTGGCTTTTCATAACTACCAAAACTGATAGTACTTAAGGGTGAGTATTTAACATTGATGGTTGCTGGCTCTTGAAAAACACAAAGTAGCATATTCTTGAACTTCATGGTTGATTGTGCTTTTTATTTGCTGTGAAATATCAATGATAATTAAGAGTATTGGAGGAATTGATAATGAATGACAGGCTCTCTTTTATCATTGGTTATTTGACATTACATTTATTTCCCCTTTTAGCTTGGAAATGGTGTTGCTGTGTATCATTTTTAATTATCTGTCTAGCTCGGTGGTTCTCAACCTTTTCTTTTGCCCATGGC
The DNA here is from genome assembly GCA_006491835.1 of Architeuthis dux. Lineage (NCBI taxonomy): Eukaryota > Metazoa > Mollusca > Cephalopoda > Oegopsida > Architeuthidae > Architeuthis > Architeuthis dux. Next base: position 3,860,836 of record VCCN01001484.1, on the reverse strand, counting down.
CCCTTTTAACTTGTAATTTATCTTTGTGGCCCACACTTAGCCGTTATTAGGAAAAATATATATATTTTACTATTTACTATACAATATCCCATTTATTTCGTGTGGCCTTCCAGAGATGTGACATATGGCCCCTGTTGAGACCCACTGCTAGCTCATGTAGAATACTACTTGATAAATGCATGATCAGTTTCATAATCTGACAAATTAAGGAACTTGCATTTTGTGTGAAAAGACAAAAACCTTTAAATTTTTCTCATCTTAGGCGCCAGGTTTGATGATGGAGCTGGTGGTGACAATGAAGTGCAAAGAACTATGTTGGAATTAATCAACCAACTGGATGGTTTTGATCCTCGAGGTAACATCAAAGTGCTGATGGCTACAAACAGACCAGATACTCTTGATCCTGCTCTAATGAGACCTGGGCGTTTGGATCGTAAAATTGAATTTGGCCTCCCAGATCATGAGGTTTGTTAGCTCCTTTTGTTTACATATGCAAAAAGACTGTTGTCATGCATGTCATTATCTTCCTTTTTGTTTTTAGGTTTTAATGAAAAATTTTTTTCATACTCCAAGACAGTCAGGAGTTGACTTTGTTTTCCTACCATAACAAGAACAATCCTCACCAAAATTTGGGGTGTAAACTGATATGTAAAGTACCCATTCATCTACTGTGATTTGAACTCACAACCTAGTGATCAGTAGTCAGGTGTCTTACTGACAGAGCTAAACTGACAAGTCTTAGATATTAACGAAAAGATTTCATACAGATATGCATGGGCTTATTTCATTGTAATAAATAAATATAGAAATTTATTTTTACAAAAGTTGCAGTAATCATCTTCAGTAGGAGTGGAGTTTGACCCTGCAGCAGCCAGTCTTATCTTAATTAAAGACTTTTTATTGCAGAAAAAATGTTGTGCAAAAATTCACCATTCCCCTATTGTGATTTGAACTCATGACCTAATGATTGCTAGCCTGGTGTGTTATCACCTGCACTAAACTGACAAGTCTTACATCCCTCCAAAATTTATATAATGTATGATGAATAAATTGCTAGCTTTTGATGTTATCTTGTATACTGTAATTTCTACATATCTTCATAATGTTGCCTTACACACATAATATGCTTGTTGGTTTAAAAAGAAATCTGACTATAAAATTTAGAATGCCTTACCTATCTATTCTGACTTGTCTATGGCTTTCTAATTAAGATTTTAAAATAACTTTTTGGCAGAGGTGGGATCTTTGTCTTCTATTTTTTGTGGATTTTGTGTTAGAATAGTCATTTTAATTTGTAATTAATTTGGTTAACCATCTAATTTAGCAAAGTTTAGAGTAACTGTCAAAAGGACATTTCTAGTTTCTTTTCTCCTTATAACCCACCCTCGTCCTATGTTTTTTTTTTTTTTTCATTTTTCATATCTGTTTTTGTTCTTTCCATAGTTTTTATACTTTTTTTTCTTTTCTCGTAGGGACGAACACAAATCTTTAAGATTCATGCAAAGCCAATGAATGTGGAAAAGAAGATCCGCTTTGAAATGTTGGCTAGAAAATGTCCCAACAGCACAGGTAATTAATAAAGTTTTTTTTTCTTTCTTTTCTTCCTTTGTTGTTTCACTCTCTTTTTCATGTTGTTTCTGCTGTTACTTTTTGTCCACCATGGTAATTTTTTTTTTCTTTTTTTTTTTTTTTTTTTTTTTTTTTTTTTTTTTTTCACTGTGTAAATTTACTTTCCATGGTTAACTTCCAGTTAAAAATTTGATTTTAATTTTTATTTTTGACTGATGGCTATATGAGATTTTTGATAGGAAGAAATTTGCTATACACTAGCTGCTTGAAATTGTTATTATTAAATAGACTTGAATATTAAAACATCCAATTTCCTCTTCCAACTATATTTTTGCCTTTGGCTAGTTTTTAAGTGAGTGAGAAGATTTATTTTGACTTAATGCTTTCTTCACCATTAAGACTAGCAGTAGCTTGTAATCAAATTGACTTGGCTACTTTGTATAACACTGAAATTTCAAAATTGTTCTTAACAGAATTTTTTTGTCTATCTGGGTGAAATGTTTTATTGCAAATATGATTTTTTTAAATTCTTTTATTTATTGTATATGCTGGCATATAAGCCCCCCCCCCCCCAAAAAAAAAAACAAAGCTGTTAATTCGAGTGTAGTCCTATGTTCACCAGATAAGTCGACTCTCCAACACAAGACAGCATTGTGTCCATCAGAGGGTCTAAACAGACTAATATGATCCATTAGGGAAAATATTTGATGCTTAAAAGGTTGATCAGCATATACAGTATTTTTTGTTGCTTCTGTTTGTACCATTTTGATTTTTATGGGAACTGGGAATTAATTTAAAACTTTATACTGATTACGTTTGAAGTTATTTATACCTTTTTTTTTCCATGGTGATTCTACATGCAAACAATTTTTCGAACAACCCCATTTTCTACAGGACATGTCTATCTCTAATGTCTTCTACTTGCAGGTGCTGAGATCCGCAGTGTGTGTACAGAAGCAGGTATGCTGGCTATAAGAGAACGTAGAAAATTAGCTACAGAGAAGGATTTCCTTAATGGAGTCCATCAAGTAATCAAAGCTCTGGCTAAATTTAGTGCCACACCTCGTTACATGACTTATAATTAACTCTTACTTTCATATATGTACACACAGGCACACACGCAGTCTCTTGCCTTTTATTACCATATTTACTTGTATAATGTGAGAGAAAATCTGTGAATTTGGCTAAAGTTGTTGAGCGGGGAATGGATTTGTGCGTTTTATTTTTTCAAACTACTATAGAAACAGTTTCTATAGAAGTTTTGAAATATATAAAAAGCACCTCCATTTCCCTCTTTACAACTTTAAACCAAATTTACCGATTTTCTGTCGCATTATACAAGAGTAAATACAGTATGACAGCAGCCGCCTGCCTGATTGATAATAGCATTGCAGTCTTTCCAAACTGGCAAAATTACCTGATAATTTTTTTAATAATTTTTAAATCTTTGTCTGAATAAAATATCAAAATTATATATTTTTTATTTATTTATTTTTTAAATTTGTTTCCATGTTTGTGAGTATGGCACAAGGATGGGAAGTTTGAGGTTCATAATTCAGCTTTCATTGCAAAAGCAATCTTGCTTAACTTTTTGCTCCCTAGCAGGCATGTTTGATTACTTGTCTGACTGCCTGACTCCCTTCGTCTAACAAAGTGCCTTGTGCCCTGAAACTAATCTAACAGCCTGTTGCTGACCAAAAAAATACAGTGGGCAGTAAATAAATTGCTATATCTCTTTTAATATTAAATGTACCCCCTCCCCCATCATATTTCCTCTCTTCCCCACTAAGTCTTGTTGAAATATACATTTGGCACCCTTGATAGGAGTTTGGATATACTCATATTGTAACAGATAGTTAACTATTTAACAATATAGCTAGTTTAAGCCTAGAGGTTCACTCCTAACCTTGTTCCCACCTCCTTTTTTTTTTTTTTTTTTTTTTTTTTACACTTTGCTCTTTCCCTCAGATTTTCTTCCCCCTTAATTTTGCCTTTAATAACTTTATACACCCCTGTATTTAATAAAAAGAGTAAGAAAATGAGTAAGATGTTTTTTGTTATAATTACATTTATCATCTTAAGTACTTATGTATTTTATTATTATGAAAGTAGCTAGCATATCTAGAGGACAGTAAACCTTTTGAATTTTTAGTTATTTATTTCATGACAATTATTCAAGTTGTCTTCATTTAAGAATGCATATTAAGAACTTTTCATTTTCTTTCTGTTGTGCGTAATTCTTGCTGACAAATAACTTGTTTGAGGGGGGGGAAACAGCAACAAATTTGATTTTGTGGTCAGCAATTTTAGTTTTCTAATTCAGCTTTAAATTAAGTGTATTGGCCTCATCCCCCACACAATTGCTCTTTCTAAAAATGGTAACCCACTATTGCAAATAGCATAACAACTAGAAAGTCTCTGAAACCATAGCATAACAATTAAAAAGCCACCATCTAAAAAAAGGTTTGCCTTTTTATCAGATTAATGATAAAACATAATATCCTTTTTTTTGTTAATCTAGACCAGAGGTAGGCAGCCTACCGGCCAGATCTGTTTTACGAAGAGGTTTTGACTAGCCTGCGAGCAAATATTGGGATACTATGCTTACTTTTTATGTTTAAAAAGTTCTTTTGAATCTATAAAAAAATAGATTCAAAAGATTTCTTGTTTGAAATAACTTATTAAATTGAGTTCTTTGATTACTAATTGGTATCCTTAGTTAATCATAAATGACTTTTTAGCTTACATTATTCATTGATTTGAGGTAAAATATAACTGGTATTTAAATGGATAATTCCCATATTTCAAGCTTTTTGTGGTATTTATCTGGCCCGCCAAGGCCAAAAGGTTGCTGACCTCTGATCTATACTTTCTCTAGGTCAAATCTAATCTAGTTTACCTCCTGCTAAACTTGTCAGGTTGAACTGCAATTGGCGATTTGCTTGCCTCTTGGTTTAGTCAAACACCGGTTTCTATTATTGGGATTCTGTCCTTTCATATTACCTGTGTTAATTGATGTCTCATTAGTTTTTCTTTGTCAATTGAACTGACTTTCAAGTAATTCATTGTGAATTAAACCATGAATGGATGGACACTTTTTCTGTATAGGTCATTTTGCTTTGACCATCATCTGCTGAAGGTTATCAGTTGTTGATATAAACAAAGTTTTTTTCAGTTTGTCAATTTTCTGCAGCTTGTGAATATCTTTCAGATAAAAAAAACTTATTCCCTGAAATATTAAGAATTCTGTCGAATGGAGGCTGGCCTATAAATGTAGAATGAATCTGATCAACATTAGAATTACTTTTGTAGCTTTGATCTTTTATAACTGAAGTGAATTAGAGGTAACCTGAGAAAAGAACAACCTTCAAAATTTAAACAAGTTGAAATTTTTAAATTTATTTTTTAGTAAAATTAATTGTTCCTGATCAAATATTATAATTTGAAAGTCTGAACCTCCTAACTTATACAGCCTGCAATTCATATTATCATCAACCTTCATGTCCACTGCTGGACAAATGCCTTTCGCAGCTCCTTCCATGTTGACTGTGCTAACCTCTGCCATTTCTTAACTGCAAACCTTTCTATCTCATCTCTCCATCTTATATCTGGTCTTGTCCTACTGTGTTTGCTATCTCTAGGGCAACAATTTGTCAACCTTTTTGCACCACCTGTTATCCTTACTTCTTGCTATGTGTCCAGCCCATCTCTATATTTGTCTCTTAATTATTTCTATATCTTTTACTTTGGTCTGTTCTCTGAGCCATGTTGATCTTTTTCTATCTAGTGTTATGCTCTTTCCATCGCTCTGTGTTATTTATTCTGAGCTTGTTTTCAAGTGATTTAGTTAGTTTTACGTTTTAAGCATATGGGCAATGTGCTTTTCAATGTCTATATTTACTAAATGCTTTCCAATTATGTCGTTTTATTTCACTTGCAATTCAAATATACAATGCTTTATTTTATGATGGGAACATTGGAAACTGTGATTGACAGAAGTTTGATCTCTACAGTTGACTAAGTTGTCTGGCTTTTTAAATTTTAAAATTCCCCTTTTAAAAAGGCTATTAACACATTGGTATTAATATTTTATCTCGGTATATATTTTCTCCTCGACCCCCAAATGTTGAGTGAGGTTGCCGCTAAGCATTTGGTAAACAGATACTTTTTTTCCCCTGTTAATTGTCAGATACACTGTCAGTTGGTGCTGGATGTGGAAAACTTTCATATCAGCTAAATGCGTGTCTATAGTCTTATATCGATGTGAGTTTGGGGAATGTTTTAAACAGCACACCGTCCATATTTCATTTTAGATGAATTTTTTATGGTATTTTACCTGATAAATTTGTGTTTTTAGCATTTGAAAATCTTAATGTATGTCCATGAAACTTAGATGTGCCTGTCGTATAACTAATTAGTAAGCCATTGTTTAGTGAGTTTGATCCTCACTGGACACCCCAATATTATAGCCATATGCCAGACTAGGGTAAATTGAATAAATATCTATATAAAATTCATTCTTGCAGAAAAATACCAAAGTTGATTAGTTTTATATAGGGTGATTGATAATGATAATGATAATATAATAAAAAAAAAAAAAAAGTAGGCTGAGAAAAAAGGCTGAAGCACATCTGACTTGTGCTTTTTAGGTCACAAACCATTTGCAAAGAACCGGTTCTGTGTATTCTTGTGAGAAAGTTTGCCATTTTTTGCTCTGGAATCCAAGATATTTTTTGGTAAATGATTTTTTGCTGTGGATATTCCCTTGCTTCAGTTGAGATTCACAGAAATAGATTTTCACCTGGGGGGAAATATTGAAAATAAATTAACTGTAAGGAAAAATGTTATCCATAAATAAAATCCAATTGTTGTTATTTGATCTTATTTCAGGAGTTATAAGTTTTGATTATGTACTGGTTGGACACGGTCGTTATTAGTAATACTTGAAATTTTATTAAGTACCTTTTGGCACAATTTATTGCTTGCTATTTTATTTACATGGTAAATCCACCCATGAAAACCATTTTAAAACTTATGTGTCTGAAATTGCCTAAACATTGAACTGAATACGTCATTAACAGTAATATTTTGTAGTTAAAGAGTTTTAAAATATATACAGTGGATTCTGCTTAATAGGACCAATCTTGTAAGAACCAATTCAAACGTATGTATTCATCACTAATTTGCTTCATCTATGATAACTAATGTGCTGTTTATTTGGACCAAGTAGCAATGCTACCGAATTAATATTTCTTAAAATAGATCTGATAGAATTACTGAAAATACTTGTTTTCAGAACTAAAAAATATATCTTTCAAATACTTTTGGCTTGTGATTCCTTTTCAAAAGAATGAAAAAGTAGAAAAGAAAAGGGACTTAAGTTGTTGTGGGTTTTTATAGAAGTTGTTCCCCTTGAATTAAAAAAATCTTGAGTTGTTTGCTAAATCGGACCAGCCAGTTATTGGGTACAAAATTGTTGGTCCCGATGCTGTCCTATTAACCGGAATCCACTGTATATTCAGAATTTGAGGAAATTTTACTTACCTGGTCAATCCACCCATGAAAACCATTTTGAGGGGAACAGAATCCAATCTTCAGGGAAGTGGCTCTTGATATCACGTTACCTGCAGATGGAACAAAAACAAATTAGAGGAAGAAAGTTACATAAAAGAAAGTGAGACGCTGCCTTTTCAACATTCGCTTATTATAACTATTAAACAAGTCTGAAAGTTAGACAATAGATGCACTGTTCTTATCTTGTGTGAAGACCTAGCAAGGGCAATGTTGTGAAAAACACCTTGAAGAATCTAGATGTTTCGGAGATATATCTAAAATCTAGGAATCTTTGGGGAAAGAAAATGGATTGCGAATGACATTGTTTTGTTTGAATACTCAAGACATTAAGCGGAAGGGTGAAACAGAAAAGAAGTTGTCGGTTACCCCACTTTCCCTTCACCTTTACTCCCCTCCAAACACATTATTCACCAAAATAGGCTCCACGCGTTTCCCTCCGAAAATCTCACCAGTTTAGAAATGGTGCAAAATCCAAACGTGCTCTGATTGGTCGAAAAATCCAAAGATAATTGTTGAGCAATGAAAATTCATCTAATTTTCACTTACTGCGGGGATCCTGCCTAATTCAGATATAAGCAGCGACAGTGACATTTTCGTCAGTAGTAGTTTCTGTTGCCTGCTGGCATCAGCTGTTGACTCTCTCTCTCACACACACACGTCCACGCCAAGCATGTTCAACGAAGACAAGTCCCTGATTATTACTTAGCAAGTAAGTACCTTTGAATCACACACACATGTATATATTTGCATACACACACCTATGCATATGCTTACATTTACTACAACTTCTTACTGACTCTTTTCGTTCCAGTCAAATTGAACATTTCTTAATGCAACAAGCATCACACTTTCATTCAATCGTTCATTATTATTGTTCTTCAATAAATTATATATGTTATATACATTTGTCTATTCATTTATTTCATTGAACTTTGAACAAGACCAAATTTATAATTGTAGACAGAGATATGTTCTGCCATATTCCTCTATGGACTTGTGTCCCTACAAAGAGGTGACACAAGGCCTTACAAAGTTAACCTTCGAGCTGAATGCTTTACGCTTTATGGGTAAAAAGGGTGGAATTCGTTCCTCAGTGCTATTAAGGTTCTAGACATATGCTACTCAACATTTTTTTCTCCTGTTATATAAAACAATGTGGAATTTTATCTTGTGTTTTCTGTCCATTTCTTCTTTGAATTCACACACACACACACTTGTTTCCTACTTCATATTAGTTTGTTTTTGCAAGATTTTTCCTAGACTCTCGAGTATTTTGCATATTCTCTTTATTTTTTTTCATCTTTTAGTTCACAATCTTTTTGTCTAGTTAATTATCTAATTAATTCTTTTGTCTCAGTTGTCTAATGATCTACTTATTTTTATAAACAATTTCTCACCAGATAATCTTTGAGATGACACTATGCCATTGATTATTCTTTTCAGTTGTTTGCCATCATAATGAAGCTCGATGCCATTCCACGAGGATGCCTGGCAAAACAATAAAATGATTTAAAAGATATGAGAATAGTATAATTTTTTCACTAGAATATTTCGACTTCCTTTCCATAAATCTGTTGCAATACAAATGTAAAAAAATATCTTAAAAGGCGTTTTTATTGAGAGTAGTTTACAGGTAAATTTGACTGTCTATGATACTGTGAATTAGTCACCACAATAAATTATACTAGCAGGAGTACCTGTGGAAATTCCACGATAAAGAAATATTTAACTCAATAAAAAAGATCTAATTATTTTATGTCACTCCATCGACGCCTTCTTTTTTACCCATCATCATTTTCTACGATATAATATTTCTTCTCTTTATTTCATTCCTCTTCCGTCTTTCCTTTTATTTTACTCTTCTTTGCTTTCAGTGTAAATTATTTTCTCAACTTTAACTTCCTTTCTCCTTTGTTCGCTTCAATTTTTAAATACTTTTAAATTCAGCGTTTTACTCTTTAACAAAATAATCTTTTGCCTGTCCTCTGCCCATTTTTTATAATAGGTTTGAGGTTGACATGCTGGAGGGGGGTGGTGTACAGCAGTGACTATTTTTGTGTTTCCATCTCTCTCTTTCCACCCTTTCTTACAGCGTGGTCTTCAACGTAACATGATAGATAGAGATGGTAGCAGTTACGCGAATTAATAAATAGATGCCCAATATGTCTACTAAATCTCTCTACGCATTTCTATTGGCAATTCAATGCATTTCCCTTTGTAAAGAATCTATATTGTTGTTCAAACATTACAATCACCAGAAATATCCTTTTAAATAATAATTGATAAAAACTTTTGGATAGCTAGTTCACCTAAAAGTTATTCCCCAGATCAATAAAAGTATGATGCTGGGAGTGAATAATATAGACAGGTGACATACAGATTGGTAACAAGGAATTAACTTAACAATATTGGCGACGAGGGATCTACAATACAACAAATTCCGAGACATTCATTTATTGAAACGTCTCTAGTCCGTTACTGTTGATTAAAAAGTCTGAAATTATACATTTCCGCAACAAGGCATAATTGTTCAATTTTGATTCTACTGCGCATAATTCTCCCAACACATCTCAAAATACATTGAGTTTACCTTCACAATTTCTGTGGTTGCACAGATCTAGTGAAATAGAATGCCAAACTTTCTATAAAGTGGGAGTATACATTTTTATATTGCAGCCAGAATAATGTGGAATTTAAGAGTTAAAGCAAGAATCGAGCAAAGAACAGCAACACAGAACAAGAGGAATATTTCTTTTACCAGGAATATCTTTTAAAATATATAAGATAATATCTTTTATAGCTGGACAATAAATATATTTCCTATTGAGGTCGGACCTCGACATACCTAACTAGACTCAAATACGTATCAACAGAGAAAAGGAAATATATCAAAGGCTCTAAGATCGAGAGGAAGTTTCATTTGCATGGATCTGGCACTCCCACACTGTGATGGAGAACCAACAAAGCCTGGTGGTATCCTGAGGTACTGTTGGGGTGCCATGGTAATGATGCTTTGAACCATAAACCTTGCCTGACCCCAGGGTTATCTGATGAAGGCTTTGTTCGTGGCACTGCTTATTGTATTTATTTATTTATAAAGATTTGAAATTAAGAATTTTTTTCATCTGGGTTATAAATTATAAATTCCTAAGTGGAAAATGCACTATTTAAAACTGTAAATAAGATGATTTCTTATTTGTAAGACATATATATATTAATTTAGGCTTCTATGTGGGAAAGATACACTGATAAATTTTCAAGGTTCCTACAAGTAAAAATAACAGCCACTCACATTATATTTTCCCTTCAGTATTAGCTCTGAATCTGTAGTTTGCACAGCAAAGCGAATAGAGTTTTCGTAACGGGTGATAAATACGTCAATCGATGGGATTACCCGTATGCAGAAAAAAAGAGAACTTACAAAGTTGGCGACCGTCACGTGCCTGATTGGACGGCCAGCCCATGGGGGGGGGGGGCTGATTCAGCGTGTGGAAAGTTCCACTCCCACTTTGAATCACCACAACAACACCCTAAATTTGTATTTTCAAATTCTTCATGTGAACTCTATCCAAATGAATAAATTTTTTATTGAATTCTGCTCAAATTATGATTTTTTTCCTAAGACATTTGTAGGTTTTGAACAACACAATCAAAGTAGTATTTATTATAAGAATCAAATGTAGAATCCGGACCCCAAAATTAATTCAAGTGAAAAGCAAATTTTCAGATTATACCATAATCAAAATGTAATTTAACTTAATCAAAACAAAGATGATGTGGTACTATTTCTTCACAATATTTCTTTATGTAGTTAAAAGTGTCTGAATTCTACATTTCATCCTTGTTTTGAATAAATTAAATTAGAGCGTATCTCATGCTCGTCGCCAATGAATGCGATGACTTGTGCTTCGAAGGAAGTCGCGAAGTCAAACAAAATATATAAAAGACAAGCTACCTTTTTTTCTATGTGGAAACACAATGTGATTATTCTATTCTTTCAGTCGTCTGTTTCTTCTTAAGTATTAACATTAGTTAGTAGCTTTAGTACTGGTTAATAGTTGAGATAATGGGGAGGAAAAATAGAATATAGTGTGGTTAGCATTTAGAAGAAATAGTTGATCTTTAGATATGGCTCTGATTTAGGAGACGCCAAATAGGCACGACCAATTTTGTCGTGGAGTTAACTCGAACTGCCCGATATTTACCTAAAAGCGCGGCAAATCCCAGACGTTGACCTTCGCGCCAAGGTCAACTGTCTAGATAAGAGGAAGTGCTTCTAAATAAAGTACAAGCTAACTCCTGCTGTCTAGAGGTTATAACAGGTGTAATCTGAAGATTTGCGCTTTTGACTTCAAACATTTACTACTTTTCAATTATATTCAGGTAACGTATATTCTCTTTAGTTTTGACTGAATATTTGTTGGTCAGGAATCTAGACAACGAAGAAACAATAAGGTTCAGGCCAGAAAACAAGAGTGTAGAGCATTTTAACGGTATTTGGTTTTTAGTATGTTGATGGACGTTTAGTATATAAGAGAGGATTAGATTAAGATGAATGATAAATAAGAGGCCAATGACCAGCGTGTAGCTATAACAAAGACGGGTTTATTACTGGTGAAGATCCAAGGTAATGACGTCACAGCAAAGGAACATAATTCACTTTCTAGTATTAGTGATATTAGATTGTGAGTAGTAGTAGCTTTATTAGTTAGTATTAATAAGGTTAGATAACATCCTCCTTTTATGGATGAGTTTGTCTTTGAGCAGGGATGATAGGGAGTAAATGTTTTTGTATGAGTCGAGAATTTTTATTTTTGAATGGTGTAAGGGGAATAATTTCTTTTATGATGTTTACTAAAGTAATAACGTTAACTATTGTTTAAATTTTATAATACGACCGTTGAATAATACAAATTTAACGGACAACTCTGTCTGTTCCCGCCGTCATTATGGAGAACGTATTGCCACGGACGACTGCCATCGACACACGCTGGAAAAGCCAGCTGGTCTCGCGCGGTTCGTCATGGCGTTGAGCAGCTATGGATCCTATTTTTCGAATGAGCTTCAATGCCTTGGGGCCTATCAAGCCAGATGTTTCAACCGCTACAGGTACAAACTCGTATCGGTCAGTGAGCGATATTTGGCTGTCTTCCGCTCCTCGGCCCGTCGGGCGATGATACCTGGCTCAATGGCCGACGAGATCATGTTGCCGTTTGCGAAGGAATCACTCGGCAATTGAGTGAGATTTTTCTGTTTGTGATGAGTGTAATGTTTTGTGATGATTTATGTTTGGGAGGTTTGTGCGTAAGTTTTTGTTCATGGGTTGTTTAGCAGGAGATTATGCTCCATTTTTTAGTGATGTCATACCTAGAGCTAAGAGTGCTAAATTCGGATCATTGTTATTCTTTAAGGCTTTTTTGAGAGTTTTCTTGATTGTTTGAATGTTTCGTTCAACCATTCCATTTGATTGGGGATAATTTGGATTTGATTTTAAGTGTTCAAAGTCACATTGTTCGGGGAATATTTTTAAATCATTTGATTTGAATTCGGGTCCGTTATCACTAACAACTGAGGAATGCCGAATTTTGCAAACGTGTTCTTCAAGCATTTTATGGCAGTATTAGATTCGCAGTCTGGAATTTGATGTAAGTCAAAATATCTTGTGATGTAGTCCACGGTGAAAATAAATGATTTACGATATAAATGAAATATATCTGTTCCCACTTTTGCCCAGGGTGTAACAGGAATTTCATGAGGATGTAAAGGTGCATCCGGTTGTTGAATACGGTGATCAATGCATATAGAACAATTGCTGACCATGTCCTTGATTTGAGAATTT
>VCCN01001484.1:3758891-3798643 GCA_006491835.1 Architeuthis dux | reverse complement strand
TTTTTTTTTAAGCAATAAATAAAAGGAAGTAGCAAAAATATTCCTTATGTGATACAAATATGCTTAGAGCAGAGCTTTCCAAACTGGGTGTCCCAACACTTTAGGGTGTCGCCGATAATATTTAGGTGTGTTGCAAAATTAAGTATAATTAATCACCACTACCCACAACACTGGTTTATTGCTGGGTTTAGGTTATTCATGTGTATCTATCTATGTATCCGGACTTCGCCCAGCCCTAACCGTTCATAGTAGTAAGTAATGTGTTGCAAAAAATATCATTTATAAAAAGTGTCGCCAATGCAAAAAGTTTGGAAAGATTTTGCTTCGAAGCATCTTTGTAAATATTGTTTATGGCTCTGAATATGTTTGTCGTTTTAATGAAACTTTTGACTTTTACTTTTTCATTCTCTTTCAGATTGAAAATAAAAGAAGAAAAAAGAAGCCCAAGTTTTGTAAATAAATCCTCATCTGACTTGACTGACACTAGTGACCTTTTAGATGACTTTTGAAGGATCTCTTGGCTGCTACCTGCCATCTTAATATTTGCATGTTACCATATTGTGAATATAGCACATCACAAACCTGAAAGAAATTGGCATGTATCACTTCTAATTCATCGGATCTTATTATTTCCAAATTGATAAAAACATAAATTGTAAGGAAAAATTAATTTCTACAAAATGGGTTATTCAGTCGGATAAACCCCTTTTGGAGAGGTATAATTTAATAAAAATTATATTACAGTCTAGGATTATAATGTTGTTGAGCAAAGACAACTCACAGATGACTTTATGAAAAGTCGAAAATTTACTAATAATTCTTTGGATGAGATTATTCATGCCTTTTTTCCTTACACGACAGGAGTATTTGTGTCTGTTAACTTTATGTATTTGCAGTCTGTGTTGATCAAGATGGACATTTTTCTGCTTGTTTTGATAACATTCTTTACTATTGCAATTAATGACAAATTTGAAATATAACTGCATGAAACAAAATTCCTGTTAGCTCTAAAATTATGTTTAAAAATTTTAGATTGTAGAGAAAGAATGTGCTAGTTTATGACTCATCTTAAAAAAAGACAGTAGAGACTTGTGATTATTATTTATTTATTTATTAGCAAAAACTTGTAATGGTTTTGTTTCTGTAAGTTTCTAAAAGGTTTTTACTATTATTATGAATTTTAGTTAATTTTATAATAAACCTCGAGAAAATTAAGAATGTTGCCTAAAAGTATCCCAAAGTGTCTTTCATAATATGGTGACATCTGAATATTGAACTTACATTTCATTTGTTTCATAACCAGCCTGTAAGATTTTTTTTAAAAAAAGAAGGAAACTCAACTGCCAGTCGAGTTAGAGGGAATGTTTACTCGCCAAAAAATAATGTCTCAACCGAAATATTTATGCAAAGAAGATTGGCTCCTGCCTAAAAGAAAAGAATCATATAAAGTGTAATGAACTATGATGACTTTGATCTCATTGTTTTACCCTCCACATAGAATATTACGTAGGGGGATACATTATCATTGTCATGTGAAGTTCGTACAAGAAATCTATTGGTGTTTATTTCCGCCCAGTCAGCCCCTGATAGCAATTCTGTTGAATATTTTTTTTAATTAAATAAATATATAAAATGTGATAAAAGATCTTATTTTTTCAACCAGTGGTCGAGAAAGCTGAGAAACTTAGATGCCCGGGAGAGAGTTGACTCGACTGAGTCAAGTGGTCGAGTTAAATCTTACAGGCTGTTCTTAACGCATGTTGAATATGGAATATCTTGTGATTTGTATTGGAAGCAGATCATTTTAATAAAGCTTTCTCAAATTTTATCCACTGAGATTACATTTGAAAAATCTAAATTTGACATTTGTATCAACATTTACAAACGCAAAACCATTATTGATAATCTTTGTCCTTTGATTTGGGAAATAAAGAAAATGTTTTAATTCAATTGTTAATCCCATGGAAATGATTTTACTTTGTTAAATTCTCGCATATTATTGTTAGACCACCCAGCTACTGAAATTTTGGAGACCAAATTTAACCATTTTTCAACTCTTAAATTCATAACCTGCTTGTAACTGACAGTGGAACTCTTCAACAAATAGCATAAAAAATAGTGGAACTCTTCTGTGAATTGAGTAAATTGGTCAATGAATGATAATTTTAATCAAAAGTTATTTCCCTTGAAATTGATATTCTATTTGTATTTGTATGAATTTAAGTTAATTAATAATCTCTCAAATTTGGTAAAAAGAACAAAGTATAGACTTGCTGAAAGCTTATACTAACCTTCCAGGAACCACCTCAAGATCATCTTAGCTTATTTATTGAAGATGACAAAGAAAAAAAAACTTGAATTTCCAACTTTCTACAGTGTTCATTGAAGTACATATTCATGGCCAGGAAGTTAAGAAATGATGCATTTTTTCTCATGTTATTCTTGTATATCAGAAAGTGAAAAAAAATGAATAAAATAAGTAATAAAGATAAATAAAAATTATTATTTATTACTGTTTCTTTTTACATGGAATTTTCAGTTTGCTGGACTGCCTTGGCAAGCCATGTTCCTCTAATGGCTTTGCACCAAGAGAGTCTTCAATTTTAATCAGACCGTAATTGAAAATCTCTCTGACAATTTGAGCACATTGTGCCACATCACCTCCTGGATTCTCCCTCCTAGCCTGATAAAGAATGTCCTCACTCAAACTTTCTTTGGGATTTTCCCACAGCTGAAGAGGATTTGAAAGATCAGATGTGGAGCATGATTGATAACAAACTTCTCAGTTGTCTTGAAGAACTTGAAACTCTGACTTCTGATAAAGTTGCATCCCAATGTGAATCATCTTGAAGTAGGCCAAGAAAGTAGCATGCTTCATGAAATGTGTTGAACACTCTTGACTATAAATTGTCTTGAGTTGCTTGAAGAACAGTGTGAAGTGAGAGGCAAAGAAAGTAGCACCTGAAAGTTGTTTGGGGCACACAGTGTAAACTCTGCTCAAGGCATCAGACTTGTTAATGCCAGGATGACTTTCAACTGTGACATGAACTGCACGTTGTTCCCATTCTTTGCCACCCTGGTCCCAAGTGTAGTATTCAACCCTGGAGACAACTTTTACCTAATGGAGATCCCATGTGAACCCTAAGGAGTTTTACCCATATACAATTTCTGGGAGCAGAGTTTTACTTGATAGGGACCTCATGGGCACCCCTTTTAGACCCCCAAGGATGCCTGGTCCAACAATTTCAGTGTCTCCATGTCTTCCCATCTCAATTAAATCCCACGCTGACAGTTTTCCCATATGTGGCATATGGGAAGTCAAGTTTTACTAAATAGGGACCTGTGGGCACACCGTTTGGACCTTTAGGGCACTCCTTACAACAATTTCAATGGTCCCATGTTTTTTATCATCTAAATTTACTCAATGTGTCCTGTTTTGCCCATATGCAATGGGAACCACGTTTAGACCCCTAGTGGTAACCCCTACCCAAATTGTTAAGGCCTATTCCACTTGCCGGTTTGTTTTACCCCCATGGTAAAGTTTTCATGTCCAAAGAAGGTGATGCAGCATATATGGTGGGAGTGGAAAGGAGACCTATTCTATGATCTCCTCCCAGAGAACCAAATTCTATGATCTCCTCCCAGAGAACCAAATTCTATGATCTCCTCCCAGAGAACCAAATGATTTTCATTGTTTCATTTAGATATTTTGAGTATGTTGGCTATTTCTAGCATTATATAATTTTGCTTATTCTCAAGTAACGTCTTCATTTAATTGCTATCAACCTCAACTAGTCTACCTAACAATCATTCAGTAACAAATCTCCAGTGTGAATCTTTACAAACCACTTCACACGTTTGATCATTCACAGTATCTTCTGTATAAACTGCACAAATCTTTTTTTTTTGTGTTAGAGTTGCCTAATATGTTGGAAATATTGCTGATTTTTTCTCTCATCTTCAATGTTAGAATCAATAAACAAAAATAAGCAAATTTTAACAATTTTTAAAAAAAAGAATGCAAGCTGTGACAATACAATCAAAAGCAATTTTTTTTAATGAAGTTAGTTGAAACTAAATGCTCATAATGCAATCTAATGAAAAAAACAGAATTAACTTTTTGGCCACTTCTTTTCTTCTAGTAATGTGGTAATGATTATACCTTTATGAAAATAAAGTACAAACAAGCAGAAAATCCCCAAAGAGGATAAATGCAACATGACAAAAGGTTCAAATAATAATAATCAAATTTATTATTCCAATAATGGCATTTACATAAAAGTAAACAAAACAAGAGATAACAGTGCATAGAAGTGAAAGAAATACTTGTAAAATTCTTAAGAAAGAAGCGGCAGCCATTTTTAGTGCTCATACTAAAAGATGTAATAAGATACCGAATTAAAAAGAGAGAGAGAGAGGAAGAAAAAGAAAATTATTGCTAAAATGGGTCAACAATTGCCCCAATTCCTTTGTTTGACATTCATCATTAATATTGGTTTATTGTTTCCAATAGTTTTTAAAGGTTTGTAGTGATTGGCTTGGAATTTTTAAAGGTACTTTTCTCTTCATTAGTTATGGAAGAATCTGCTTGGATTCAAACTTTTACAAAAGGCAACAACAAAACGAAAATAAAAATGCTTCCATTTAAATGAAATTATAACTTTAACTCTTAAATTCATTAAACAAAATTCAATGTTAAATCAAAGGGGAATAACTTCTGAACAGTTACTTCCCTTGCACCTTCAGGTAAATTCTTTTTATTCAATTCACAAAAGAGTTCCATTTTTAAAATTCTATTCATTGAAAAGCTGTTCATGAATTTAAGAGTTATGTTAGTCACAACAAAGGCAACTATTCTGATATGTGGAGATGTTTTCTTTTACAAACATGAATAGTCCTCCACTAAGAAAAAAAGCAAAGAATAAGCAACATTAAACAAGGATATACAAGACAGAAAAGGTTCACACAGAAATCCTGGTGATTATTTCTAATCTTACATAGTGTCAGTAATTTGTTCTCTTTTCTTGATGAACAAAATCTCCTAATAAATTACAAACATTGATATACACAAAAAATGTTGCAAAATGAAGTGGGAAAAAGTTTGGTGTAAATTATTGCCGAAACGTCTCCCTCTCTCTCTCTTTTCAAGTCATAAAAACGATTATATCAGTCATAGTAGCATAAATGTCAAATAAAGTTAATATTGTGATTCAGACAGCAGAAATCTTATGGTTGCCCTAATAAGGATGCAAGCCATGAAACTTTCAACAGTTAGCTGGTTGTAGTCTGCTTCCATTACTGTGACTTAATAATTCTGAGAAAATGATGATGCTCCTTACAACAGAATGCCTCTATACAGTAATTAGCTTGACATTATGCCCCCTTTCTTTTCCTATTAAAGATTTTAATTCAAAGTGATATGGTTAATTTAACTCTTAAACCTATCCACCTAAGATAGCGCGGAAACCTTTGGCTTCATGAAAGAAACATAACATTTTCTAAACTAAACCTTCTACCAAAAAGGTCACAAGATGAAACTAGTATGATACATATTACTAATTGAGAAACATTCATTTCTATTCAATCTTTGACATTGATTTATGGAACTTTATTTATTCTTGACATTTTAACTCTTTGCACCTACTGACCTTAGTCATTGATATTTAAATTAAATAAAAAGTAACTCCTAAGCTTAGATAAGCAAGGGGGAAATAATAATACTCTTATCAAGAAAACTGCTAAAAATGTTCATTAAAAAGGTTAAAAAATATCTTGCAAGATGATTTGTTGAAATCTTTTGCCTGTTTAGTAAGGAATTCATTTTTTCATGATTATACCTTTTGTTTGTGAATTTAAAAGATTCTGTAAGACTGTCATATTCTAAAAGCCATCAGTAAATCTCTTTCAACAAATCCTTTGTTTTACTGTGACTGGTATTTTAGTTTTTACTAAATGCACAAATTATGAAGTAAATTCTATTCAGTAGAACTTAAATTTTGAACTGAAAATGAGAATTGTTTTCTGAAGTTCTGAAATGATTTTTTATTATTCCATAGATTTTTTTAACTACTATCTTAATCTTTGCTGTTTTAAATCCAACCCGTCCTCAGATGATTGTTATATCTGGTCTTTAGTCACTTAATATTTTTCTTCTTCTGTGGTGTTCTAGTTGAAGAGATACAAGCTCTAAACAACTTCTGAAGACCAATGCAAGCAACATTCACCTGAGAAAGGATGTAGCAGTCCAAAAGTGTTAAAACAAAGATGAAGATATTAGTTTGAAAAAGAAATTGAAAAAATAAAAGTTCACATTTTTTAACAATAATTTTCAATTTGTCTAGCTTTTTTTTCATCAAAAAATATTTTAGGGAAAAGCTGTTTCTTTAGTATTATTTTAACATATGCTTTTTAGGAAAAGTTCTTCTTCCAAATGCTACAAAAATTTTTGTGCAGAAAAGGTTTTTGTAATGACTTAGAAAAAAAACATTCTCTTCGACATGCTACAATGATTCTGATAAAATATTTTAGCGCACATTAAGCAGCAATCAATGAGTATTTTTACAGTATGATGCTGAAAAAAAAATAAGGTTTTTCCATTTACCATAAAAAAAAACAATGCCAATATTACACTGTGTTCAGTGTACTGGTATTATGGCCTCCTACCAAAACTCGATATTGACAATTGGGGCTTGGATGAGTTGCAGTGAGGGGTAGTCCTCCAAATACCCTTGTAATCCATTTGTCTTATAGTCTGGCGTGTACGGTACTCATTACAAAGTAGAAAAGTATTTATGTAATGAATACTAACCATTTTCAGAAGTCGCTAAAGTGAGTGAAGACTGCACCTCTTCTCTGTGGGTTGAAAGGTGTTTTCTTAGTTCCATGCTGTGAGAGAAAGTTATTTCACATACTTCACAATAAAATGGGTCAAGTCCACAATGTATTCTTGTATGGATCCTAAAATCAACACTTTCAAAGAAACCTTTTCCACACAGATCACACTGAAAAGGTTTCTCTTCATTGTGTGACTTCATGTGAATTTTGAAGGCAGAATTTTGGGAAAATTCATTGCCACACAATTTACAGACAAAAGATTTATCAGTATGAGTTCTTGAATGCATTTTCAAGGCAGAATTTAGAGAAAAAGATTTTCCACACTCTTCACACTGGAAAGGCTTCTCTACAGAATGGGTTTTAACATGTTTTCTTAACAGAGCATTTGTAGAGAATGACTTTCCACACTTTTTGCAACAAAAAGGGTTTTCCTCGGTATGCATTTTCATGTGGATTCTCAAAGTAGACTTCTGAGAAAAATTCTTTCCACACAATTCACAATGAAAAGGTTTGTCTCCTCGATGAGTACTCATATGGTTTACTAAAGTAGATTTATGAGAGAAGGACTTTCCACACAATTCACAGTGGAAAGCTCTTTCTCCAGTATGTACTGCCATATGCACAATTAATTCTTTTTTTTCAAGGAAAGCTTTTCCACACACTTCACAGTGAAAGGATTTTTCTCCTGTATGTCTTTTCATGTGAATTTTTAAATTAGAATTTTCAGAAAAACCTTTTCCACACACTTCACAGCTAAAAGGTTTCTCTCCTGTATGTGTTCTTATATGATTTTTTAACTTTGAACTTTGAGAGAAAGCTTTCCCACATTCTTCACAGCAGAAAGGCTTTTCTCCTGTATGTGTTCTCAAATGGATTTTTAGAGTAAACTTATGAGAGAATGCTTTTCCACACTCTTCACATGGAAAAGGTTTCTCTCCCGTATGAATTCTCATATGACTTTTTAAATGTGCACTTTGTGAAAAATTTCTCCCACATGCTTCACAGTGAAAAGGTTTTTCTCCTTTATGCATATTTTTATGTTTTTTTAACACAAACTTATGAGAGAAGGTTTTTCCACAATCTTCACAAGAAAAAGGTTTTTCTCCAGTATGAGTTCTCATGTGGGTTTGTAAAACAAACTTGCGATTGAAAGTTTTCCCACATTGATCACATTCAAAAGGTTTCTCTCCAGTATGAGTAGTTTCATGCTTTCTTAAATTTGATTTGTGAGAAAAAGCTCTTCCACACTCTTCACAGTGAAAAGATTTCTCTCCAGTATGCACCTTCATGTGACTGTTTAAATAAGCGAACTGGATAAAATATTTTCCACATATTTCGCAACAAATGTTCTTGTGCTCCTCATGTTGTCTCAGATGGGATTTCAAGTCGGACGCTTCAGAGAAGGTTTCCCCACACACTTCACAACAAAAATTCTCTTCTGTCTTGTCAGACGAAGTATTTTTAAACTCTTCATAGTCAAAGGTTATATTTTCAGCATGTATCTTAGAATGTGTTTCCAAATCATCCTTGCTATTGAAACTTTTTTCACATACCTCACAACTATGAAGTGTGTCTCTTGTTTGTACATTTAAATTGTCACTGGGAGAGAAAAGTTTTCTCTTTCGCGAGGCTTTCTCAGCAGCATGAGTTTTCAAATGTACAAGGAAGAGAGAACGTCCACAAAAAGATTCACCACAGTCATCACAAAAATATTCTGAATTATTTGAATGAGAATTCATATTTCATTGCACAGTGCTTTTTTTTGATACCGTTGATGGGATTTCTGGAAACATTAACGTCACACAGACACCTGAAAATATAAAGTGAAAACAAATCTTCATTATGGATTAAAAAAAATGTGAAAGACTGAATATGGTGGGGAAAAAAAGTGTGAGGCAATAAGCAAAATACACAGAAAATGTGACCTTTTAACATGGTGACTAAATGTTCCAATGAATTGGTGAGGAAAATTGCAGTTACGTATATAAAATGACAATATTACAATTATTTTTTAAAAGTTTACTAACAAGAAAGTTTGATTTTTATGTTTATTTGTTGCATCTTTGGATATTAGGGTGTATCAAAAGTATTTTTGTTTTTTTACAGACCTTTATCCCAAAGCTTATTTCATGTACACATCAAAAGACTATCTATGACTCCATTATATTATTATATATATCACTATCAATACTAATCAGCTGTACCTTTTGTTTCAGATGCTATAATAAACTACAAGTATTGTGATTCTGGCAATTTTAAGACATTATTTTAAACTGGGGCTCAAAGCCACTGAAATTGGGAAGTGGAAGGAAATGAAACAATATCTGACCGTACTGCCCCAAACTGGTTCAAGCATTATAAGGGTGGTGATATTTCCCTTGAAATAAAGCCCAGAAGTTGACGACCATCAGATGTCTATTATGATGGTTTAAAATGCAAGATAGAGAAGAACCTGACCACCAGCACTTGAAGCTTTGGAGTAAAGGTCTGTAAAAAACGAAAATACTTTTGATACACCCTAATAAATTATCACAATGAAATATAAGAAAATAAATCTATCAAAGAGATATTTATTCACCCATTCTTTTCTGAAGTTGTGAGAAAGTTTTTTTCATTATTTCATATATATTTCAGACTATCACCTTTACCTTTGTTGATTTTAATCGATTTCAGTCGATATATTCTTCGGTCTTTGTGAGGTGTATATTGCATATGGTGGTTACTAGAACTTTGTAATTTTTTCTTTTCTGTGTCTGTTGTTAGACTGGTGTTCTAGTTTAGGATATGAAAAAGAAGAAAAAAGTGACTTCTAAATGCAGCATACACCAAAGCTGATTAATTAGGTGAAATGTTGTGGTTAAAAACAACAAAAATAAAGACAAAGGTCTCCAAAATTTCCCAATAAGCACATTACACATGTGATGTTTATGATGAGTAATTTGGATGGTCACATGAGAACATACTGGTGTCAACAAAATGGTTTAAATGGCATTGTTTTTTATTCTATCCCAAATAGATTAATATTTTACATGAGAAAAGAATGTTTGGCAGACATAAATTTGAAGTATATTATTAGTAAATACACACACACAAACAAACAAGCTTAAGAGAACCTGACAGAGTGATGGTTAACAAGCTAATTTTGCAGGTCAGTTCAATCCTTAAAATGTCCCACTGTTTTGACCCTTTGGTAAAGTACCTACATTTGAAAACATTAATGTAACTGGAGTTTATTTTATGAAGATTTTAGTGAAGGTACATACTGGTTTTGTGCTACTACATTACCAATACTAAGATGTAATAATGCTATAGTGTGTGAATTAAAGGGCATGTTTGAGATTATATTACAGAAGGCATTCTGGTGATGATGGAATGTTTTTCACAGTAGCTTCATTATTATTTACATGTAATTAATGGATTTTCAAACTGACTTTCCCATGACTGCTCCCTAATTCATGGTCATGTATCAACTATCACACAGTCTCGTAAATGTGTTGCTCATTAACAAAGGAAGGTGGAGAAAAAATGAATTCTGTAGAATTCAAATTAATAGAACACATTGAAAATGGTGACAACGTAAGAGGGACAGGCCTCTAGTTAATAGAACACATTGAAAATGGTGACAACGTAAGAGGGACAGGCCTCTAGTGCTGAGATTGCATGACAAGGACAATAAAAGAACTGCCAGAAGACTAGACTGGATAAATGGAAAAACCAACCGATTGGCAAATTAAACCTGAACAATTAACCAAAAGCAAATGAACATTTCCATAATAGTTTTTTTCTACCATTTGTAATAGTTTCAATGTCAAGAAAGGGGAGAGTAATGAAGATAATGTTTTTTTTTAAATGACAAGTTTAAGGATATGCCAAAGTTTAGATTTTATAATAGATTTTATTTGTCCAAACTTTGTTTTAAAAGTTGGAAATATATTCTTACAGTTATAACAGATGGTTTTTCCCAGTGACTAAAAAATAAATGTAAGCTTTTTTTTTTTATTGGGTAGATTTATTTCATATTTTTAACAATAAATACTTTCTTGCTTTTTTCTTTTTTCATAATTGCAAATCTATTTCACAAATATTTGTGGGTATGATATAATAATGTATGCATTGTTGTATAAGCATGTAAATAGATGCTATTTAAAGAAACATTGAAATTGACACAGCAGTAATCATATTCTGCAACCACTAAGGAGTTTAAAATGCTATTGATTATATAATTTTTAAAAAAAATAATTATCAGAAAAAATAAAAATAACCTTTAAAATTAATGACACTTTGCATGGACTTTGTCCTTTGAGGTAGACATTTTGGACTGACATGAACAGTTGCAAACTTGACTCACAAGGGGAGATAAATGTCCTGAATAGTTACAAAATCTTTTAATCTCAGTTAAAATGAACATTTTTTTTTATCTGTAATGTTGTGCAGATCCAAGTTATGTTTAGTAGCATTCCTCTTTCTCTTAATGTGAGAGAGGTGGAGTAAGGGAGACAGTTTGATAAATTCTATTTTCCTGCAACAGAGACTGTGTGATAGTTGATACATGACCATGAATTAGGGAGCAGTCATGGGAAAGTCAGTTTGAAAATCCATTAATTACATGTAGATAATAATGAACCTATTGTGAAAAATATTCCAACATCTATTGTTTGTAAATCACTAACTCACATTCGAGCTTCAATTATAAAGTAAGAACTTATTTAATTAGAAAATGTCAACTAAAACTGTCAACATAGGTTTCTTCAGTTTTTAAGTGGGTCTGGCTGGCCAGCTATCTATGTATGTGTCGTGCTCCAAATTTGCTTCGTTTATAATGACCAAGTACTACCGAATTAACATTTTTTTTAAATAAAATCTGATAGAATTACTAATATATTTTTTAGCTCTCAAAACATCTTCCAAATATTTTTAGCTTGTGACTCAAGTTAAATGTGAAATTTTAAAAAGAAAGAAAAAGTAGCTAAAAGAGGCGCAAGTTGTGGTTTTTATGAAAGTTGTTCCCCTTGAATTCAAGAAAATGTGATGTTTTATGTATAAAAAGAAATTGAGTCGTTTGGTTAATTGGAGCAGCCGGTTATTGGGTGTTTTTTTAACATATTTATTGAAAATACATACTCAATATTATAGTAAATAACTCGTATATTTTTTATATATTTACTATGAGACTCGCTAGTTTGGCAAATTCTTTGTTGAATACAAACAAACTATATTATTTATTTATAAACAAAAACTAAATTATTTTTTGTGTTCACAGGTACCCTGTAATAATTAGATTTTTGTAATAAATAAATAATATAATTTGTTTGTTTCCAAACTCATGAATAAGTTATTGAGCGAAAAAACTGTAGCTAATATAACAGTAATAATTTTAATTTTTGTAATTGATTAAAAAGCCAAATAAATACTACTAAAAAAAAAAAACTAAGGTGAATGTGTCTTATGTAAATAGAACTGAAAAGTCCTATTATTAATAATTGAATGTCAAAATGTAAGGTTTTATTTAATGTAAAATTGCTCAAAATTTATATGTTTTGTTTTTAAGTAAATTAAAAAACTGATTGAATAAAAATAAAAGGTAAATTAGTTTTGGTTTTTAATTAAATCGCAAGCATTTCGCAACATTCATTTTGTTTAATTGTACTCCAAACAAACTGAAATATTTGAGTAAATTTAAATAAAATCCATCGTTTAATTTTTCTTAACTTTAAATTTTATTTACAGCACAAAAATATTTTTTCAATAAAGTTAAATTTACAGTTTTAAGGCTTTTTGATGAATCAATCAACACCTAACATCAAATGGGCTCAAGTCAAAATAGGTTTGATTAACACTCAAGCCAGAATGCCCACGCAAATAGTACTAAACCCAAAATTTTACCAACTTTTTGTCTATAAAAATTATTAGCTCCATTGAGATTTAGATAGCTACAATATATGTATTGTGACTTGTAACAATATCAGTTATAACAATAGAAATTGATGCATATGGATATTTTTAACATTTGTTTATGGTATGCCTAGGAAACTTAAAGGTTTGAGTTGTACCCTTGGTCTAGTTGGCCACTAGTTGGTATGAAACAAGAGAAAAATCAATTTGTTTTCTTTTTTAAATTCCTATATTTCTCCATAGTTACAGCAAAATTGTGTTGGATACACCAGTTCTTGTACAATCACCGAAGTTAAGCAACATCGAGCCTGGTCAGTACCAAGATAGATGACCGTCTGTGAACACCAGGTGCTGTATAAACAGCTGGAGCAGCATCCCCTGCAGCCGTGCTGATTTCCAAATGTATTGAACACTTCTTTCCTTTGGCTGAGAGGGGAGAAGTGGAACATGGACACAACACTTCCTCCATACTAAGTGCCCAGGCATAGCAGCTAAAAAAGCTGTACACCCATGGTCAACCTTGGCCAACAGGGGCCTCAGTCAGACAAATATTTCTCCTCTCTGAGCTCATATCTGGGGATAGAATATTCAAAGATACAAAGAGAAAAGAACTTTGCATTTCATTTTTTATTAAGTTGGTTAAATGCAGATGAACATATTAAGAGAGTTATTTGTGGAGCCTGTTTTCTTACCTTTGCAATCAATTACTTCATGGTTCAGCAGCCTCTTTTACAGAAGCTGCTCTGCTCAACAATTGAAACCCTCAGACACTATCACACAGTTCAAAATTTCTGTACAAGAGAGAAACATAAGGCTGTGTGAATGTGCTGATTTTGTCACCATTTTGGCAGATATCATCTTCTGCAACTTGAACTTTGGAACCCTAGGTGAGATCAAGATTAAAATGCACACTGTCAACTTATTACACACTCCATAAGAACAATGAAATAAAACACTAAATGAATCCTTAGAAATTTAATGGGGGATAAATTCACTGAGTGCTAGTTATTATAAATTGTTAAAATAAAAAAGCTCATACTGAAGTGGGTGCAATTTTTGTGTGCATTTCCGACTTCAACCCATAATCTTGTAAAATAGCGGACTTTTTATTGTATATCTAAATTCTGTCTTGTTATTATGAATGAAAACTCCATACAACAGCATTTTGAATTAGTTGCTTGAGAAATGTTTTAAATTTTCCTGTTTATATTTTTTGTATCACATGCAAAGAGTAGAAATTAAAAAATAAAATTAAAAAAACGACGAACATGTGATTTTTATTTGTTGTGCATATTGACTGTTTTGCTCCACTATCTTCTGCCATTCTCCAAGAACTTTCTATCTTTCTGGGCAAAGAACTGCACTAGGTGCCTTTTGCAGTCTTCCAGAAGTTTTCATTAAGAGATTTCTGTAAAGACCAGAATAAATAGTAATTAAAAAGGTGCATTTTTACCTTCCTGAAATTTTTAAAAAAAAGCACAATAAACCAAAAATCTTTCTTATTTTCTTTTAATGCACACTGATAGGACAGCTGTCACAATACAATCAAAAGCGATCTTTTTGAATGAAGTTAGATCAGACTAAACATTCCTAATGCCACCGACAAAACAGAACAAACTTTTTCACCAACACAATACTTGTTATACTGACTACAGTATTGAAAAGAGAAAGATAAAATCTGGGCATATTAAACTTAAAGTGGTTTTCAGATAATAATCCAAGAAAAGGATTTTTAAAACATTTTCAATGCTGGCATGTATCAGTTTTTCCATGTTAACTGCAAGTAAAATTACTTATATTTTGAAATTGTGTAATTTAAATAATGTTAACTAAGGGGAACAGTCCTCATAATTTCATGAGTCGGTGGCAATTTTCAAAACTGAATGTTTAATACTTTATTTTATTTATAATCAAGTAAATGAGTTGTTTGTAAATATTTCTATTCTACATTCCAATAGTGAAATGATGAAAAGAATTTATTCTTCACTATTTTCTTATGGACTTCATTTCAGCTCTTACATTCTTAGTGTTGCATTTCTTTAAGAACCAACATTTTGTTTACAAAATATTTATTGTCATTAGTAAGTGTTTGATGTGCAATGTTAAGCACCTGCTGCTGTTAGTATTAATAGCTAGGACTAACAGTACAAATGTTAGTATTAATAGCTAGGACTAACATTACAAATGTAGTCAGCAGCCTAAAGTACAAGTTTGTACCGAAATAAATCAAACAAAGTTAATTTTACTATTTACATCTTATTTAATGTATTTTGATAAATTTTTAAAAAGAACAGATGCATTTTTATTAAAATAGGGTATGTAATGCATTGTCAGAAAATGCAGGTTTTTAGTTATGTTTCTTGCTTTATGAATAAATGATCAACTATTCACAAAAATTAAAGATTTTACAGCTGTAAAGATTATTCTATGTTCTAATGACATATTGACTGGTGATGACTTTACGGTGTACAAATGACATATGGTGACTGGAGATGACTTTTACGGTGGGCAAATGACATATACTATGGTGATGACTTCAAATGATATATAGTGACTGGTGATGACTTTACAATGGACAAATGACATATGGTGACTGGTGATGACTTTACGGTGTACAAATGACATATGGTGACTGGAGATGACTTTTACGGTGGGCAAATGACTTCAAATGATATATAGTGACTGGTGATGACTTTACAATGGACAAATGACATATGGTGACTGGAGATGACTTATTTGCTTTGTTATGTAGATAGTTATTTTTTGGTAACTAGTTGTCTAAGCTACTAAATTACAAATCGATTTTTTTTTTATTTGGTAAACAAAAGGGGATAATTTTCATTTGACTTGAGCTAAAGCACCTTCTTCCCAGATAAAGCTTTTGATATATTTTTAGACTTCTTGTCTACCATGTATGTTGAATAAAATAAATTTACTGCTATTCAGTTTTTTGTTGATGTCAGTACAAAAATTGTATTACTGATAAGTATTGACTTATGCTCTTCCAATGTTAATTATGATCTCATAATTCCAGAGTTAAATGTCTTTTAGTAGTTAGTTATGTCCAGGCATAATTCAGCTATCATGTTTTAAATTAAATTATATCAGTGAATCAACGGTATGTATCAAAGCATCACTTCTAATGGGAAAGTTATCAAAAACTGTAAACAGGCATAAACGAGGAAATAGGAAATATTTGGAAAGAAGTAAACAAAAAATCGAGTAATAATAATACGATGTGTGCCGTGTCAGGCATAAATAGTAAGTAACAGAAAGACGAATAAAAGAAAACAAACATAATAAAGAAAGATAGGAAGAATCGAGATCAAAAGCCATGGCCACTTACCAGAACAGGAATGGAAGTGTAGGTCAAGCAACAACAATGACTAATCATCGGATAAAGCAAGACAGGCCGGATAAACTCTGCTAAAAATATACATGAAAAATATTCAAAAATCAAATTATTGAATAAAAGTGAAGGTGAGATAAAGAACTCAATTTTTTTTTGTTACATAAAAACGGATTTTAATCATTTAGGGATTGCTTTTTTGTGTGTGGTGTGTTTTAACTCAGTAAAAAGACAATGCTTCATAATCATATTGATTCCACAAAAAAGTAATAAACATTTAAAAATACCACTGATCTTTCAATGCCAAAATTTTATCATTAAACTTCAAAATTTCTTCGTGATCAATTAAACTGCTTCAGGCCTTCCTTCATTAAAACTGGGACGAGAATCAAAACAAAATTGAAGACAATTACTAAGAAACAGTCAGAATTACTATTACAATAGATTAAAGAAAACACTAAATATGAAACGCTTACAATTATATGTCTATATATATATATATATATGGTATAATGTGTGTGTGTGTTTAATAAAAAAAACTTACCCTTGTTTTATCTGAGTTTTTCATTAGTCACAATACAAAAATGGCTTAGCTGGTCCCTCTAATCAGTTTTGTTGCATAATAAAGTTAACCTGGAGAACAAGTTATTAACTACACAGATACTTTTTAAAAAACGTCTCGTCCTCGGTCTACATCCAGTAAAATAGGCTACATTTTAAAAACCCCAGATTTAAATAAAGGATTATTGCACTTGACAAGCAAAAATATGCTGTCACTCGTTCAACCAACGAAGGACGAACACGGTGTTACCCAAAAGATGTTCCCAATAAATAATGATACAGTTTGCCCGAATATTTAAATGATACCAATAAAGCAAAAACCTTACTTTCAGATGTTTTTCACACATCGATAATACATTTATTGCTTTACGATAAACACAAATTT
This sequence comes from Architeuthis dux, assembly GCA_006491835.1. NCBI lineage: Eukaryota > Metazoa > Mollusca > Cephalopoda > Oegopsida > Architeuthidae > Architeuthis > Architeuthis dux. Next base: position 3,781,622 of record VCCN01001484.1, on the reverse strand, counting down.
ATCATTAATGTGACTTACTTTTTAAAAGTTTTTAGCGATTATAGTGGTTGATCTGATCAACCACCATGATGTGATTACTTTTTCTAAACTAAACGTACATATTAATTTAAAACTCGGTAAAAAGCGTGAAGATTTTTTTTTAAAGGATAGTGTTGAAATGTTAAAGGAAAAGATTGATTTTGTTAATGTTTTGTAAATATTATTTGTTACATTTTCAAAACAGAATGGCATAGTGCTCTCTGATAAAATGATGTCAACATCAACATTAAAACAAAAGGAAAAATCAAGTTCACGCTCTTGTTATTACTCGCCTGAAGGCCGTCTTCGTCAGCCATTAAACTCGATGTCAAGTCATTTCCTTTGTACCGAACTAATTATACTAGCTGAAAATCCTGCATTGTCGGGTGGTTTTCAGCTAGTAAAGTATATAGTGGGATACCCGTAATCGTGAGACAGTTGAATGAAAAATAAATAAATTTCTTTCTCTTCTCTCCGCATACGAAACTGTACTTCTTCTCACTTCCTACCCTATTACTTTATCTTTCTCTTGAAGCGTCCAGTTTCGTCAAGGCCTCTCAGTGTTTCACCATAACAATCCGCTTTCTCTCTTTCTCTAACACTTTCTTTCTTCCGTTTCATAGAAGCAAACGTAGCGTCTCTGTGACGTTTTTAATTACCATGACAACGGAATCTCTTATTATTTTCACCATTTTCTTCCTTTCCCCCTCTCTTTCACTATCTTCCCTTTCTTTTTTTACCATGATGATGTGAGTCATGATGAGTTCATTATTAATTAAAGGGGTGCAGTCACGAACGAAGCTCTTGCACTATTAATTTAGAGGAGATAACTGCACAATAACAAATCACGTTTTTACAAAATTAGGGACTTAACTTGTTGTGGCTTTTATGCGAGCTGGGATGTTTTATATATTAAAAAAAATTGTTGTTCGGTAAATTGGGTCTAAAATCGTTGGTCCCAATGCGGTCCTATTAATCGGCATCCACTATAAATGGAAAAGTGGCAGCAGACGCCCATGATAATATGTTATGATTTATGTTTCCGGACACCTGGGGCGGAAATGTGGGTGAACCCGGTATTGTCTAAATATTGTCAGTGTTCAAAACAGGAAATGGGAACCGTGTGACACCACGTAGGCATTGGGGAGACCTATAAAAAAAGACTGCCATGCCTGGGAGCGGAAAGAAATCTCAACACTCAAAGAAGATGCAGACATCAGATGATATTTAAACACAGCGGTCTCGGGCCTTAATGGCTCATTAAGGCCCGAGACCGCTGTCCCTGTTGGGGGACAGACTGGCGATTCTCCTTATCTTCTCTCTCCCACTCTTCACTCTCCGGCCGACAAAGATGTATGTTGTATAATAAAATATGTCCAGATATTTTTACAAGCAAGTCTTCGAGTTTCCTTTCTATCCAAGTCCAGGACACACCAGTATACAACAAATAGATAAGATTGTTACTTCTGCCAATAAAGTTGAAGAGTTATATGATTCGGTCGTGTCCGTCTTTCTGTCTGTCCACACGATATCTCTAAAAATACTCAATGAATTTCAATGAAATTTTGTGGAAGGATGGGCACTGGGGTAAAGAAGAGTTGGTTAAATTTTGGGCGGATACAAGAATTCTTTTTTGATTGAGAGATATTTTTCTGGGTTTTTTTCCATACATTTATGTATACGTTCATGTCTATACGCATAATATCTCCAAAAGTTCTCCACAAGATTTTGTGGACGGATGGACAATAGGCTACAAAAGAAGTGATTAAATTGTAAGGAGGATCCATGCACAATTACTTCCCCTGACAGTTGCCGTGGCTGAGGAACGTTTATAGTTTATTCAGTTTTATGTTGGGTGGAAGGTAATGTGTTGGAATGCCTGACAAATTTCTTATTCAAAGTAAATATAAGGTATTCATAATTCTTACTAGCATAAAACCTGTAAAAAATGACAGGTCCCGTCATTAAATATTATTACTGAAATTAAATATTAAATTAATAAATATTTTGTCATTGTAGTCCATTGTATGCTTTCAATCCATCCATAATTTTTTTCACCAAATCAATTTCTGGTGATATAAAATGAAAGATCACCTTTCTGTTTAGATTTTTTTAACTGTATAGTTTTACTTTTCAAACAAAATAATCCCCTGCCTTTCCCCTTTCCACCTTTTACATGGGGTGGGTTGAGGGTTGCTGTGCTGCTTCTCAGTCAATTGGCATTGCTCTGCTGTTTTTAAATATCATTCTCCCTCATCCCCAAGACTGACAGACAAATCAACAAAATTGATGACAACTGCTTTTATATAGTAAGATGACCTTGTAAGCAACAAAAAATTTTCATATCTAAAATATTTATAATTCACCAAAAGTATATCCGTCTGTATGTGACAGCCTATCACAAAAACTACTAAAAGAATTAGTTTTACCAAAGTAGATGTAAGGATAGAATTGATTTAAATTACTATCTGTTGGCATCAAGAGTATTTAATTTCAATGTTGCAACTATCTGTTGTTCTTTATAACTTCCTTACAGAAAATTTAAATATTGGCGCCTGTCTTCGAATAGGCAATTAACCATTTTGTTTGATATAGTTAGGTCACAAGTTACGGACAAAGGATTTTGTCCAGGCCAGCAGCCATGTTCATTTTTCACTGGGATGAAAAAACGACCCTCTCATTGGCTGAAATCCGACCAATGAGAAGCCACCTAAGGAATCCATGAGGGTTCACAACAGAAATTTTAACAGATCTTAGCTCCTTTTTTGTTCCAGCAGCAAAGTCAAAAGCATCATTTGGAAGTGCATGTGTGCCTGCTGCTGGAAGAGGCAGTACAACCGACCCTTTTTGAATTGGGGTCATTTTTAACTGGCTTTTTGTCCAGGACCAGTCCAATGAACTAATGAAAGAATTTTTATGAGGTTTGATGGTATCGACTCAAGAACTTTTGCAGCATGGTTGGGTCAATCTGGTTATCCGAAATTCAACCATAACCCTGGTTTGAATCTTCAAACAACCTGACTTGCACAAAAGCTACTTGTAGTTATGAAGCTGGAAGGCTGCAAAGATGGATCAACCTATCAGGACTCCCCTCAGAACACATGAAGTGAGTTGTAATATTTGTTTTGAATATTCTTAAGCCAGCATGTATTTTCTTTAATCGTTATTCAGTGAGGCTTATCAATTATTTTGTGATTGTTACCAGAGCAAGTCTCTGTATTTGTACAAAGAGCGCCTTAAATATTGTTAGTCTATTAGCATTACTTGTCCTGTAGTGTTGGATTAACTCTGTTTTTGAAATAGAGAGAAAAATCCCAACACCTCTTGACATAACCCCATGAAATTTTCAGTGTGTACCAAATGTGACTCCTAAACAGATTTTTAGGAAGTTAGATTTTGGAAATTACCCCCAAAAATATGTTTTAGGGAGGGCTTGATTTACAATTCAAACTCATTCTAAAATTCTCACATTTTTTGAGACCGTTGAAAATATTGGCAGCTAATTGAGATTTAATGTTGCTCTTAGAGAGGAGGTAGTGAAATTAATCTCTTTCTTACCTCACCCTCTCTAAGAATGTGGGCTAGGAGGGGATATTAATCTCTCTCTTTAACTCCTACTCTCATCCAAAGATACAAAGACTGTTTAAAATGCAAAAGCAGTGTTTATTGTACAGTGTAGATTGTTTTTAAAAAAAAACTATATCACTTTTTAAAAAAAATTAAATTAAAAAAATTGAACAATATCTGATTTCCTTCTATTTTATTAATATTTTCAATATCATTTAATGTATTTTATTAATTTTTTTTTTTGGTAATCCTATAAATATTTATAGGATTACCAAAAAAAAAAAAAATTAATAAAAATACATTAAGTGATATTAATAAAATAGTTTTTAACTCTCAATAGTTTTTAACTCTCAATTTTTCAATGAAAGTTGTAATAAACTTATAGTTCTGTACGTATATTTAAGGCAGAATATAGAGAAGGTGATCCCAATTGTAAATTGTAAAGTTTCACACCTCTGCTCACTCGATGTTAAAATGGTACACAAATAGGTCTGGCTGGTCACTCAATAGAAACCGTCACGTGACCAACATGTTTTGGCAGCATGCTGTGTTGGGGGTGATTAATTAAACAATTGGAAAAAGGGATGATCAATGAAAAGTTACATCTCTCTCTTTTTGTTGGACAGTGATCACTGAGAAAGTCTGAAAAAACAAGCATGAATGCTGCTAGACCAATTTAGCATAAACTTACATTGAAAATTGAACCCCCAACTAAAAGCTTATTTTCGTTTTTCTAAGGAGAAAAAGTAAACAAATTTTGGGGGTGGATTCAGGAATTTGTTTTGGATTGAGTTTGTGTACAGCGTTGGCAGAGGTATGTGCTAGTTTCTAGTTTTATTTTTTGATTACCTCTGTTTTACTGTCACCCCCCACACACACACTCACATTTCTTAGCTTAATTTGAGCATGTGGCCTGTATTTAATTCTTAAATTTTTTAAACAATAGTATTATTTATTTGCCTCACTTTGCAAGGAACCTAGCCTTTTATCTCAACTCTTTTGATATACTGCCTTGTCTTCAGACTCCAACTTGAGCCTGGTCAAGAGTGAGTGGAATCCGGAGCACAAACTTCAAAAATCTTTCTGATATTTATCTACATAACAAGCCTGAAAGTCAGGCCATAGATGTGCTAGTTCAATATCATGGATTGCCATTCTGGAAGGCACTCAAATGAGACCAATCTGTCAATACAACCTGTCAGTATTTGTTTCAAATAAACAGTGCATAATAATTTGAAATTGTACCTACTTGCTTTTCTTTATATCAACTGACGGAAACAGACATCTTTTCTTGTATGAAGATCTAGCAACAGATGTTACTCTCAAAAACACAGTTAACATGAGTTCTCTCCCTCGCACTTTCAGACATATATAGAAGGGGGAGGAACTGAGAGGTGGTGGGAGTGTTTCAATATGTCCGCCAGACGGTCATCAGTACTAGAGATGCCCACACATCTAAAAATTCCAAGTTGATTTCTGCTTTCTATGAGATCATCAGAAAAGTGAACCAGATACATGACAGAATGTTTTGATCCAACAGTACACTGCTTGGAGTTTAGTCAGCATGAATCGTTGGTCGGTACAGCAGAGTTTTATGCAGTAGAAACGTTAAAACAAATTCACCAAATCAAAACTTTCTACTGAAATATGACAACCAATTGTTAGTTTCCTATTTGTGTATACATACACTGCCTATTAACAAGATTGTTTCTATAAATCAATTTCAGCCGAGAATTAACAAAAGTCTAACATATTGAATACAAAGAGAACACTTGTTACATTATCTTTGTTAATAGAATCATCATTAACTATTCACAATTTTTCATTCATGCAATGACAAGATTAACAAGAAAAAAAACAGACTCTGTTCAAGACCTTGTTTATACAATTTTTGACAGCATTGGTTTCTGTAAAAAAACTATGATTCCAATTTTTTAAAAAAAGAAAAATAATGTAAAGTTTTTAAAAGATGCTTTAAAAAAAGACTCTGAAAATGGACACTCGAGCTGTTCTCGAGCCTTGCTACATTTTCATTTGTGTTCCCTATAAACTCTACACTTACAATATGGTGAAAAAATGTTTTAGCTTCTTAAATTATGAATGCTTTCTTACATCACATTTTTTTAATTTTGAGAATTAATTTTAAAAAAAGAATATGACAGTATGACGTCAAAAAGAAAAAATATTTCCCTTGCTTCACCCACTCTCTCTTCTCTTCCTTTCTTCTGAACGCTTTGAGCCTTTTTCAGTTTGGTCTGAAAGAAAGTGGTTTCATAGGTAATAATTATTTTCTAATAAGAACAATAAATCCAGTGAAAAGTATTTTTTTTATTTCCAATATAATACATTTTGTATATTATGATAAGAAATATTTCTTCTAACAATGATAACTGCCCATGTTGTCATAATGGCTATTGGACAAAACAGATCAGATGAAATACAGAAAGTAACAGGTAAATCGTGGGGTGAATAGAAAAGTGAACCAGATACATGACAGAATGTTTTGATCCAACAGTACACTGCTTGGAGTTTAGTCAGCATGAATCGTTGGTCGGTACAACAGAGTTTTATGCAGTAGAAACGTTAAAACAAATTCACCAAATCAAAACAAATTCTGTAACAGCTACATAGCGAACATTTAGGGAAGACTGTGTTACTGTGTCAATCAGTGTTTTGATGAACGTTTCTACTGCAAAACATGCTGCTGTAACGACCAACAATCATGCTGGCTAAACTTCTAGTGTATTGTTAGATCAAGAAGCCTTCAGTAAACTTAACCTGTAACAAAAAAACAAAAAAAACAATATTTTAAAAACTGACCTTTCAGCACCCGAGACTCATCCAGCTAACATCCGTGTATTCACATGATGGCACTTCTTCTGTACACATGCTGTCTGGACGTGTCTAATAGACATTCCACAGAACCTACAACAGGTAATGTGTTCCCTTTCAGCTAGAATGCAACAGTGTTTGGAAAGTGAAGGTGGCCATCTTATGGACATTACTTTTAAACTTTAATAACATATGAACTTGAATTGTATACATTTATGAATCTTTCTGTGTCAATAAGATTGTTGTTCAACTAATACAGTGCTTGGATATTGAATTTAAAAACCATCTGCTCCAACCTGTAGATAAGAATATGGGAATTCAGATAGAGTGACTTGCAGGTATACCTGTATTTATGTTTTACAGTGTGAAAAATAAATATATAGGAATAAGAAGTCATGAGAATTTCCTTTGCCAATTAGTTTCATCACAACAGAAAGTATTTAATTGTCAGATATTCCTATCAGGGAATGTTCTTATTTTGACTGTTTTTATTTGGTTTAATTCATTCATGTTTTTTAATTCTTTTTTTGGAAAGCCTACTGTCTGAGACACACCACAGTGCTTGGCACCCTGGGTAGCTGCCTGTGTTCCCTGTACCTAGAGCCAGCCCTGCCCATACACTTGCTTTTCTGTAATAACAATTTGGTCAGTTCAGTGATAATATACGCTGTAAAAATTCAAGTTATAGATCTATTTATGTCAACACACCTTGACATACATAGATACCAGCAGACATGTGACATATATAAGTTGTATTTGAAAACGAAATACATCACATAATGGATGATTTCTATTATCAGTATAATCCAATATCTTAAATCAAAAAATGGTCTTCTTCTCTACAATAACCCAATACATTCTTTTAAAAACCTCTGGTTATTTTATTACTTGAAAAGACAAAAATAAATGGCCAGTCATGGCACAAATGAAGCATTCTGGAGATCCCAGGCAGCACATTGCATAAACTGGGTAGGGCCTGGATTACTCCCTGCAGCATATGCTAGTGGTACTGAAAAATCTTTTCAACCCATTCATGTGTGTGGGTTCCCACTCTAAAAAAACTCAATTCTTTGACACCCACATAAAAATGTGTGTGGGTACCCACTTTAAAAACAACCTTGTGTCAAATGGTGCCCTCATAGGGAGGCAACTAAATACCGTCCACAGTGCATCTTTCCATATTCAGTGAAAATTTAGTTGCTCTTAACAATATCAAACAAAACGAAAAAAAAAATCAGTAAACTATTGTTAATGAAGAATTTGTAACTCTAATAAAAGGTTCTGAGTTATTTAATGGAAATCATTTAAGAATTGTTTTGTATCAAAAATAAAAATGTTAGTTTAAAAAACAAGCCATTTAAAAACTTTTATTTCTCAATGATGTTACAGAAAATTGTTTACATTCAAACTTGATATAAACAAATTCTTTGGATTATTTGATGATCTAGTCTTATAAGATGAGCATATACATAGAAAATATCTTTTCTAAAATCCATTGTTTCTACTATTATTTATGATATAATCTTTAACATTGCTTTTGCTTGAATTTGCATACATGAACACCTAATCTGGATAATCCTTCTCATTCTTGATATCCTTTCCATTTTTCTATTCAAACTGTTTCCTTTAAATAATATCTTATTTATAGGCATATAAGATACTTCCTCATTCCAACAGGGAACATCCAGGAACTATTGGTCCACAAAAGAAAATTATGAAGTCTATCCTCCTCTGGGAATGCCTTGCGTTTTGCCGTACTTTGAAAGGTACTTGGGGTACCATTTTCTTCTGTTTCCTGAACAGAGTACCCAGACTTTATATCGGCCCAACATCTTTCAATTGTTTGCACACCTTCACTCGTCACGGAGTGGTTGACAGTGTGGTGGTCAAATCCTTTGCTAGAAAGAGAACTGTATGTTTTCCATGAGTCACTGTAGATAGTAGTCACCGGCAAAATATTTTGTTTTATGATTGGGACCAGTATCTCTGCATTGCATGTTTGCACAGGAAATATAAGCTTCTTAATGTCCCCGTTTGATGCACCCAAACACCCACTGGACTTACCAAATTTTCTTTCATTAATCTTGACTAATTTGCTTCATTCCTCTTATTCTGCCAACAAAAATTTGGATCTGTGACGGTGTTAAGGGTACATAGTCAAGCCAGGTATTCTTTTTCTGTGATACTGAGGAACAGCATTTTACTTTCCTTGATTTTGAGCTTTTAGTTGTTCAGTTACATAAGAACATGTTGTCAGTTGTGGAAAAATATCAATTCTGACCACATTTGAGAAAGTAGCCTTCATACCACATGTAGAATCCATGACGGTAACACAGGAAGTAAAGGAAATATTTGTTTTCTGTTTCTGCCAATTTTGTCACTATTTGTTTTTTTACTGCTTTAAAAACTCCTTTCCCCAAGAAATAGAGATAAAGGTAATATTAACTTTTAAAAAAATGAACAATGTAAATTTTGTAAAAAAACTGACTGACCAGCAACACACTTTCACCATCATATTGGCTCTGAAGTAGGGGGCCATGTTTGCACAGGCAAAAATCAGGGTCCAATTTTGCATTATACATTGTAAATCGATCACCCACTTTAGAGCCAATTCACTTACTTCCCCTCTAAAAGTTACCTTTTCTCAGAAACGAAAATTCAAAATTCTTTATGTAATTTTGTAAATCTGATGACCCTAATTAACAAAAGATATTTCATTCCGAAATATTTTGATTCGCAAATGTTACTAGGCGAGATGCGATATTTAATGCAGGTGCACAGATTTTTGTAGATTTAAGCTTGGAACAATTATGAAGATAAATTAAACTGTGTTTCAGAGTGTGTTTGCAAATGTTTTTTCCAATTTGAATTCAGAGAAAACTTTGACCCACAAATTTCGCAGAGAAATTTCTTTTCTCCTTTGTGTGATCGCAGATGTCTTTTAAGATTTGAGTTTTGGGAAAATTTGGACCCACAAATTTCACAATAGTATGGTTTTTCTCCAGTGTGTGTTCGCATATGAGTGTTTAAATCTGTACTTTTTGAAAATTTGGAAACACAAATTTCACATTCGAATGGTTTTTCTCCAGTGTGTGTTAGTATATGACTTTTTAAATTTGAACTATTTAGGAATTTTAAACCACATATTTCACAGGCAAAGGGTTTTTCTCCAGTGTGTATTCGCATATGTCTTCTCAAATTTGAATCATCTGAAAACTTTGAACCACAAATGTTACAGTGAAATGGTTTTTCCCCCGTGTGTGTCCTGACATGTGCCCTCACATGCCAACGGGTTGAAAATTGGGACCCACAAATCTCACATGGATAAGGTTTTTCACCAGTATGTGTTCGCATATGAATTCTTAATGTTGAATTTCGAGAAAATCTCAAAGAACAAATCTCACAATGGAAGGGTTTTTCTCCTGTATGTGTTTGCATATGAATTCTTAGTGCTGCATTTTGTGCAAATTTCATAGCACAAATCTCACAGCTAAAAGGTTTTTCCCCAGTGTGTATTCTGACATGTGATTCCAAATGTGAAGATTTTGAAAATCTTGACCCACAAATCTCACAGTGAAAAGGTTTTTCCCCAATTGATCGTTTTAGACCAATTTTTAGATCTTGCTCGGCAGTTTCCATTTCTGAAAATGTATATGAAGCAAGGATGATTGTGTATCACTCCTGTCAAAAACCTTTAATTCAAGTTCCAAAGCTGTTTTTTTTAATAAGTTGGATTCAGTATAAAAGATTGTTTTCCATGCAAATTTCAATGCAGAAAACTGATATTTGAGTGGAGCATCTCAATTTCTGTCACTTATGTGAAGAATCTGAAAGTACAAAAGCAAACAATTAAAAATACTCTCTCTTCTAAAGTCTTTAATTAGAAATTCAGTCAACTTTTCCTTGAAAATTACACCCAGAAACAGGAATGTAACAGGGAAATAATGTAATAAGTTTAAACTTCTTTAAGTATCAAATAATATGAAAACAAATAATTATTTAAATTAAAGACAATAAACAGAAACATATTTAAGATTACAGGAGTTCTGCATATTAATACAAATCTCACTTACAAAACTCACTAGGAAACATTTTTAAAAAAAAGAAAATACTCGTTAGGAACTGTTTTAAATATATCTGAAAACAGTGACCTTTTTCACATTTACATGTAATAAGTAGCAAAGATTTTATATAATACATCCCAGAGTCTCATCAGACTGGTAAATCCAGATAAAGTGGAAATATTCACTAAGATTCTGATTGCACAACAGGGAGAGGATAATTCCTTCAGGTAACACATCAGCACCCCAAAAAACAACCTGCTCATATGTATACAGACAATATTTCCAGTTAAAATCCAGTATATAGACAAACACATGACAAGGGGGTGTCACTGCTATTAGGTTGTCCAGAAAGTAAAGGTGTTTTTCAAGTTTAAAATGAGAAAAAAAACAAGGTGATAGATAACAGGTTTAATTAAAGTAGTTGAATATACCTTTGCCAACGTTTAACAATGTGATTGATGCCCTTACAGTAAAAATCAATATCCGTAGACTCAATAAACTACCTAAAAGAATATTGTGCTGATGCTTGGTTTTTGAACAGTTTATTCTTTATAAACCTGTCAAGATGTTTGAAAACTGAAAGTCTGTAAGAGAAAGGTCAGAAGAATAAGGTGGATGAGGCAGAACTTTGATTACCAAATCATTTAATTTTGTGTCACTTGTGACACAGGGTTGAACAGATCTCATAACACCAATTGGTCTGGTCTTCCATCAGTTCATGTGGACACCATCTTTTTTCTTTTCCCCATTGCACACAAATGGGTAAAAATGCTTGATTTGTTTGTTCCCACTATTCCTGCTAGCTTACTGACCGATGATTGAGTGCCTGCCTACGTGTGTCGTCATCAAAAGATTGTTTCCTTCCTGGACATTCAAGATCATTAAGACTTTTATCTCCTCCTGAAACCTCTGAAACCAAGTGCTGTACTGTGCAAAATTGGAACCGAATCATAACCAAATACTTGGTTGATGCCTTGTGCCATTGCTGATGCTTTATTCCCAAGTCTGTATTCATAAAGAAAAATCATACAAAAGTCCCTTTCAACCATGCAGTTGTTAGAGGCTAATAACTCCTACCTCTGAAGAGAATGGCAATAGTAAAATGTGAACATCTGATCTATGTAAAATGACATGCTAATTGCTTTGTTGTTGACAGGTATTAAGGTAAGAAAAAAAAGACATTACTTTCTGGACAACCTAATATTTCCAGTGATAGCTTTAAACACCTATACAGATTTTTTAAGAAAATGGCTCTTAAAACACAACCATTAAAATCAACAATCTGGCTCAGGTACATAGATGCCACCTTCATACTTCAGCTCTTTTTAGATCATGTGAACTCCATTAGACCAAAAATACAACTCATCATAGAAAAAACAAGAGACTTGCTTTCCTAGATGTCTTGATGATCCACACAGAGTATGAGTTTCAAACATTTGTGCATAGAAAGCCAACAATCACACGATTGTATCTGGGCCATATATGTGGCACTCTTCTAAAGAACAACTATTCATAAACTTGAATAACAATGGAATCTGCTAATAGAGGGACAAACTTGGAGGATGCCAACTATAAGACAACAGTAAACCTATTCTGCATAAGAGGTGGCTGAAAAAAGGCAAAGGATTTGTGGTCAATAGAACATCAAAACTACACAACCTTTTCACAAATATCAAACCTCCTTGTATGAGGAATTTGACCAAAAAATGTGTATATAACATAACATGTAGCTGCAATACAGAATATAAGAGAGAAACCTGCTGACTCCTAAAAATTAGACCTAATAATAATATCAAAAAGCCAAAAATACATGGAAAGAAAAGAGAGCACATCACTCTCTCTGGAATGAGGTAAAAATAATGGCCCGGGCACACTCCCAAATGGAAACTATATCAAATATTATTTTATTCATTACAGAACATAGTAAAAGTTATACTTAAGTTAAATAGTCGCTACAGTACATAGTCAAAATGGTTTCTGTTACCGAATTTTGTCACTAGTTTTGTTTTACTGCTTTAAAAATTCCTTTCTCCAAGAAATAACGGCAATATTGTTTTTTTTAAAATGAACTATGTAAATATGTAAAAACTATGACTGACCAGCAAACACACACTTTCCCTGCCATAGTGGCTCTATAGTAAGGGAGGGGGTTGATTTACCATATACAATATACTGCTAAAATAGGCGGCCATGTTTGCATTGGTGGACACAAATTAAGCAGATATTTACATTGTAAATTGAACATCGGTGGTCATACATCAAGACACACAGTCAGGGTTCAGTTTTATATTATATTTACATTGTAAATCGATCACCCACCTTAAAACCAATCAACTAGCTTCCCTTATAAAAGTTACTTTTTCTCAAAAACAAAAGATTTCGGGAAGAAACCAAGATTCAGTCAGAGCAGTTCATACTATATAACATAGGAAACATATTTTTTCATAATTTTTTACGTACGTTTGGTAAACCGAATCTTAACCTAACAAATATCTCCGTTTCGATTGTACACAAATTTCTTTCAGTCTGTGACTTTATGTTTTTTAAGTAGTGCATTTTTGTGACTTAATGTCCATGACTTTCTGCGCTTTATGTCTGGTCACCATCAACTCGCGTCGTTTTTATAGGGCATACCTTACTACTTCAAGTATAACTGAATAATTTTTATTTAAATCTGAGTAAAGTACTATTTTATCTAAATAAATAACAACAATATAACTTACCATAACGTTTGTTTTCTTTCTCCTCCTTCCACAAATATCGTCGACTGCCTTTTGTTTTTCTTCAAAAATAAAAGTCCGTAAATTGATTTTACGGACAAAATAATTTAGCAAGAAGAGATGTATTCACAATAGTATCCGTGAAAATGCTTTCCCTTTTTAAGATCAGAATAAAAACAAAAACAGACAAATTCAATGATAAAAAAGGTATCAGTCGAGCAAGTCAATATTTTCCTGTGTGATGAAAATGGCCGGAGAAAGTAGGCGGTGTAGCACGTAAATTTTCTTCTGCAATTTTCGGCCAGGGCTGCCAAAAGAAATTTATCAAACGTACCAATAATACCACATCCTAAAAGGTACCAAATTCACAGTATATAATAATACTGTATATCGACCGATACGATAATTATCATGAGTCAATATATCACATTCATTGAAAACTTAAAAAATACGAAAGAGATACCCTTTTAATTAAATTGCTTCGTCCACTTCTTTTTCTTTCGTGATATTACCATTTCTTTTCTTTCATCTTAGACAATTCCTTCTATTCTTTATTTAGTTTTTCTAACTCTTCTTTTGGAACCATTTTTTTCAATGTTCTTTATTTCATAATTTCACTGTAGGAATGAACAAACATTTTCAGCGTGAAATCGACACCCGAGAAAAAAAACTTATATAAAAAAATGTTTATCGTCAAAATCTTTGTGTCATTATTAACCGTTATAGCACTACCAGGCCAATATATCGGACTCGATAGCGTAGTCAAAAACACTACACGAGTGATATATCGGCCTAAAAAGGCCAGCCGGACCAGCTTAAAAACTGAAGAAACCTTTGGTGACAGTTTTGGTTGCTATATGGTCAAAAAGGTCATAGCGCTAAAAGGGTTAAGAAGAGGATTAGAAAAAGAATCTGTTTTCAACTTTCTGTGACTAAACTCTATAAAACCGGAGATTTGTCATAAAATTAACAGCGTGAAAAGTGGCGGTAATATTTGAATTTAGAAAATGTTAAAAAATTCTATGAAGCAGAACTGCTTGATTTCAAAGATCTTGCAAAAATCAACATATTATTTGATTTTAATAAGATTTTTGGTACTTGTTTATTAAAAGGACAATTTTTTTTTTTAAAAAGAAGGACATTTTTCAGAGAAGAATATATTTTTTTTATGATTACTACCCCTTCCTTTATTAATTTAATGATTTATTTTATTTATACATTGGTGCTTTCATAGACTTTTTACACATATTATAGAATCTCTCAAGAAATTAATTAGGTTTACCTTTTAGAAAAACTTATTGAACTGCATGAATGGAACGCCTACTTTGGGATTTAAAAAACAGGAAAATTAAGTAAAATATTTTTCTTCTTGGCAACTGTTTAGTTTTATTGGATTAATTATAATTTAGGCTATCAAATGGAGAAAAAAATTTTCACTCAATATTTAAAAATAAAATTTTTTAAAAATGCATATTTCTTATTTTTTCTCTATTGTGTTTTGACTGAAATTTATTTTAAAATGATATATCAATGCTGAATAATTAAATATAGAGATATGAAGAAAAAATATTTACTGGGTGTATTTTTATTATATTTTTTTCTTTTTGCTTCCCCATTGTTTTTTTTTTCTCAATAGTAGTTCTTTTGATATATGGTGTCTTGGTAGTGTAGCTATTCCATGTTGCATAATGAAATTTGCAAAAGCAATTACTTTTTCTCTTTTTCTGAGATCATCAATTAAAAAAAAATATGGTGATTGTTTTAAGCCAATAAATTCAAGGAAAAGGATGAGTCAAATTGTAAAAATAACAAATGTTTGAAATAAAACAACAATGATTATTTCTCTTAAATAAATTATTGTTCAGCAAAGCAAACATTGATATATTTCATTTATAGTCCGCAATTCGACTGGGACAGGCTGCAGTGGTCAACAACTTCTGACTATCGAAAGATTATGCGATAACGTTGAAGTGTTCTGATTGGTAAAGTGTTAAAACTGTATTTTTCATTGTTTTTTTAGCAAAAAGTATGAAATCTTTTGCACAGTTTAGTTGGGTAATAATGAAACTATCTGTTTTTCTACAAATTATCTTTATCTAACAAATAATTTAATTTTGGTACATTTAACTACAGAATTTTAATTTTGAAAATTTTTTAATTAGCTGTCAACAAAAATGGCATAATGATTAATTTGTTTTTATTTCAGTTATACAAAAAAAATTGGGCTTTTTTCTTTCGAGCAAAAACAAGAAAAACTCAATAAAATCTTTTTAAATATTTAATTACGTTTTTTAAAATAAGGTGTCGATATTTAGTGAAAATTTTTGTTCATACCTATCTTACTGATAGACTGTCAGGGTTTGGTACTATTTGGCATGGGCATGAGCGTATGGGAGTAGTTTATGGAAGTATGAAAGGTCTCCATAATATAGAATTGGTTCGGGATTAGGCCATTAGTGAAGATTACTCAATTGTGGTGATTAGTAGGTTATATCTAATATTAAAAGTGAGACCACGTGGTCTACTGTGAAGCGGTGAAAATAACATGGAAAAACAACCATTAAGGAAAATGACTTATTCATTCAACAAACAAGAAAATACATGTTTTGTTAATGTCTTTGTATGTGAGAGACCTTATATTGTTTAGTGATGTTTCTAAAGGTAAAAGTGAATATACAGTAATGAAATGTCTTTAAGCATTCGTGCATGTTGGAGTGTTGCTTCTGCTGTAACGTGAGTGCAAATTAAAGTCGAACGGTGTACTTACAATCTGGTTGAAGAAGGCTCTGGACCTTCAAACCACATAGCATTTGAAGGACTAGCAGAGGAGTAAGAAGGAAAATGTCTTACCAGATCTTCCAAAGAATTATTTGAATGTTAATGAGCCTTCTCAAAACTATAGAAAATAATTTACATTTGTTTTCTATGAACATTCAAACGATTTTTTATTTTACTTAAAAACAAAACAGATTTAAATTTTGAGCAATTTTATATTACATTACATAGACCAAAAAAACAACTATTATACATCTGTGTTGCTAGTGAGTCCTTTAATAATATCCTGGTCACCGTAGCAAATAAACAACTATATAGATGTGTCATATATATATTGTCCTCAGTCCCAGTCACCAAATAAGATTTTTAAAAAATAACTTTGTCATCATGGCCAAATGTATCTCTGTCCATCTGCTGCCATACAGCTTTACATCTTCAGATAGCCTATACCAAATACATCATTTCATCAATTTCGGCAATTCTACAGCCTCGTGGTGGTTATTACATCACCATTATCAATCTCTTCAAATACAATTTGTGTACTTGTCTTTAAACTCATCTTAGTCACAACAATATTAACTCTGAAATTCATGAACTGCTTGTAATTGACAATGAATATAATTAAAAATAACAGAACTCTTTTGTGAATTGAAAAAATTTTTTTAAATTCACCTAATAGTCAAAGGAAGAATATTTTAATCAGAAGTTATTTCCCTTGATATTGACAACCAATTTTTTAATATGAATTTAAATCTAGTGGCTTCAGGTTTCTGTCAATAAGACTATTCCAATTGATTAACAATGATTGCAATTAGTGATGCGTTCTCTTGCATGAATTAACATTATTAATGGTAGTCCACTGAATCGTTTATTATTCTTTTTAACTGTTTCCAGGTATAAAATGCATCATCAAAGCAATCTAACTATAATTGAAGAAATATTTGTGTGTGTGTGTGTGCGCCAAGATAACTTGACAACTGGCCATTGTACGAAGTTGATATACGCCATATATATTAGTCAGCATACCAGGCATTGCAGTGTCAAGTTTGAAGTTGTTTGGATCAGCGGTTCTCCAGAAATCTAATAAAAAATAAATTAAAAAATTACAGATTAAAATATCTAAATTGGCAACACTGAAGAGAAGTAACTGAAAAACATTGAAGCTGTCGTTTCATACTAGGGACAGAAATTTATTTTACATGACTATTATGGCAGGCTGCTCCACACACCATAAAGTCCTGTCCCTTCCAAACATGTGCCCTTGGAATGGGCACTGCCCTAGTATAAAGAGTCTTTAACATTTAAATTGTTCTGTTAATGGCTTTCAGTGAAGTGTTTTGAATTTGTATAATATGAATTAAAAGTCACTGTATATAGATAATACAAGTTTTTATATCTCATATTGTACATAGTCAAAAGTTTTTCTGAAATTTGTCATTACAAATATTGATTCACTTTGTGTATAAAGCATGAGTAACAGAAAATGAGTAACAGAAAATTCTTCATAATCATGCCTGTTGTCATGGGCGTCCACTGGGAGGCAAAACGGGGCATTTGCTTCCCTCCGGATCAGGCCTTCTCACCGAAGACAAGGGGGTTTGAAAGTTGAAGCCTTATAGTCAAAGAAGGATAATGATGCAGTACGATTATATAACCCCACCTTAATCTTCCCATATAACAAGACTGTATTATTATTCGCTGGTGCTCGCTCCATCGTGTCGCCCTGTGGTCAGGTCATCGGTCAAGTGCACCATCTGACTCATACAGTGGGTCATACTTGCTTGCACAACAAATGGCAGTGAGTGCAGCATCTCCTCCATGGATGGAATGCCTATTGTGTAATCGGGTTGCGATTAGGATATAGCCTGAATACACCTTTTTGCCCCACCCCCGGAAATAAATGCTTTATATTTTATTTATGACTGCCATTACTTTCTCTAAGATAATCAGCAGCAGCTCTTACTGATTGCTACTGCTATATTTTCTTTCTCATCTAGACTACATAATCTCCTGCTGAGGTGCAGTATTGTGAATACCCAGAAATAATTCAGCAAAAGACCAGAGACATTCTTTTTTATCTTAAGGGAACCTATAAACATCTGTGGCCCTTTGCTTTCCAAGCATTGGTCATATGTCTTTCCTTTTCCACATTCTTTTATCTCTATTTACTTTTCATTGGCTGGGGTAAAGTAGTTATTCAGTTATTTGTGCTTTGAAATATTTTCATGTATTTTCTTGTATTTTTATATTCATATTTATATTGTGATTTTGGATATTTCTAAATTCTTGTTGATGACATTGAAAAGAGTACATTCATTTGTATAGCGGAAGTAAATGCATACATAAAAGACCTACATAAAACATAATCAATTCCAAAACTAACTAAAAAATATTCCAATAGTATTTGTGTTCCTCAAAATTCTGTTAGAAAATTTTCTTTATTCTTCAAACATTCAAAAGTGATCTCAATGTCATGCTTATTTCTGACATCAGAACAATATGGTGCCAATGACCGACATCAGCACAATATGGTGCCAATGACCGACATCAGCAGAATATGGTGCCAATGACCGACATCAGAACAAGGTGGTGGTAATAATTAGCACCACCTTGTTCTGACATCAAAACATCTAATATCAAAACAAAACATATCTCTATCAAACAATAAAATTTATTACAAACTCTGTAATACAGAAAATTAAAAAATAAATTATTTCCAAAGAGCTTCCAGTCAAGAGCTCAAAACATAATATTTACACTGGTGATATTTATTAAGCTTAGCTTAGTTTGCCAGAGGGAGACATGGGTTGTCTTCTTTTTTTTTAAATACTGTTGTTGCAGTTCTTATGGAAGTCCTCAAAGAAAGGAAACAGTGCTGCCAAGAAGTTCAATTCAACCGTAATTCCCAGAAATGGAAACCGGAAAAGAACAAGGGTAGGTGGGAGTGTTAAATATTCATATCAGTCTGTTTTTTTCTTGAGTGGTATGTTACCTGTGAAAGTGAAAATAAAAGAAAGTTTCATGAAAATCATCAATAATATTTTTCATATTACATAGTTAAGTTTTAGTACTTAGTAAATACTTGCAAAAATCTTTTTTACATTTACTTTTTTAAGCTTTTTACATCCGTATAAGCAAGGATTACCAAAAGTGACATGAAACCACCATAATTCACCAACTACTAAAAACCATCACACTTGCTGCATACGTAATAAATCTTAAAATAAAAGGGGGCTACTACAAGACACTGGAGAGCCAGAATGGCTTGGAGGGAGTCAAGACAAGGCAGTAGTATATAAACACACAAGATAGGATACTGAATTAGTTAGGATGGTGTAAAATGGATATCCTACCTGGAGGAGCTACAAAATAGTCTTCTAAAGTAGCAGAAGCATTTTGGAGAATTCTTCGACGGCTGTTCGTCACTGATACTTTGTCTTCCCGGAGATATAAGGACCTGTGTTAGGGACAAGAAAAATCATCATCAAAGCAAAATACAAAGAAGCATGCCTTGCCGCTCAACTATTTTTTAAACAACTGTTGCCAAACAATTATTAATTTTGGACTAGTATTTCTTTCATCTTAATTTTAGTTGCTTTTCATTGCAACTACTCAGTCATTCTACGGCCTTTAATAAACAGCGTGGATCAGAAATAAAAACTAGGCTATCAGTGAGACTCAAGCTCACATCCATTTTTATTGATGGTCATAGAATGACGGTCTGATTAGTTGCGATGAGAAGCAACTGAAATTAAGATGAAAGAAATTAATAAGGATTGACAATGCTTCATCTAATAAAAACAAATTCAAGATGATATTACTACTAATAATAGTACAAGTGAATGTAAAAACAATAACTTCAATTGGTCCCTTAGTTTGTGTCCGGTAACATTCACACTAGTTTTATTTTTAAATTTGGACTTTTTTTTAGTGTTCACTGCCCAAAACAAGACGAAGAGAAGTAATTTATTGATTGATCCCCCCTTTTTCCAATTTTTTAATTGATCACCCCCCCAACATGGCATGCTGCCTGAAGGCATTGGTCATTTTGAGTGACAAACCGGTCTGGTTAGTCACAATTAACCAACATACAATTTTTTAAACAAACATACCAGCTTTCAAAACTAAACAAATTAGTGTGCTGCTCGGAACTATTTGGTAAAATAAATCCACCTCGAGTTAAAATAGGTGATGGAGTGTTTAGTTTTATTTTACTTTTGGATTTTTCACACTTTTTTGTTTTTATTAGATTTGATATCTGCAAGCTAGTATCTTATTGTAACTGACCGAGTTCCCTCAAAACAACAACCGGGATAATTTCAAGTGTAGATTTATGGTGCATGTCAAAAGCTGTACAAAGAGGGGTTGGAAAAATACTGACACAGTTCAGTGCAAACTGTCACTGGATAGCTCAAATGCTCCAACGCTGGAATGAAACCTTGAACGGGACACCTCCTAGACAGTCACTGGTTCGCCTAGATCAAATGCTCATTGGACTGACAACAGCGCCACACAAGTCCAAAACACAACTCTCCATTCGACCGTCGCTTCTCCTTTTTATCGGCCAGAACAGTGGGGGAAAGACCCCTATTTGGCAAGTTAGTATCCCAGATGTACTGGGACAGCCTTTGGTTTAAAAAAGCTATCACCAGCACATCCAAGTCCTTCGCCAACACAAATGCAAGCAACGTGCAGCCGTTTTGATCTCTGGACTGGCATGTCTTCGCCATAACAAGATTGCCAAAAATTATTCAACATCATTTGATTTTTAATATTCTATTTGTTTACAAAGGGTTTTCAAAAAAAACATTTCAAAAGAAGATTCTGATAAGTTTGAACTGGATCCTACAGATTCAGCATATCCAGCAAAATTAATAATTTTAACTCATTGATGCCCATAACTACTATATACAGTAGGTGTTTTTAAAGAAGCAATAATGTCAAATTTAAATTATTTTAAATTTAAATTATTACTCAACTGTACCTTGTATCTGCCCGACCTACTATTTATATAGTAGGTATGAAATATAGCTAAATATGCACCGAAGACTCAAAAAATCAAAGTGTATGGCATAGATTTATTTCTGTTAAAGCACAAAAAACTTTTTAAGAATTTGGTCATTAATGGGTTATAGCAGTTTCCGCCTCCAACGAAACTCTAGGGCCTAAGGGAAGTAATTCTTGTATTCCTATGGAATCCTACAAAAGAGTAGAGGGTCTTACCTGTCTTCTAGTAACGACACCATAGGTTTGATGTCAGTCGTATCAACAGCAAAGATCAGCTCTGCAGATCGGATGGTTTCTTTCAATCTTTCCACGGCTACCTCACTGTCAAAATCCACCAGAGCCAGTCGCTCAAGCTTCTCCACAAGGTTACAATCAACAGGTGTTTCCTGTGTAAAAAGACAAACACCTGTTTAAAGTAAGGGTTCTATAAACTTTGAGAACTAGATACTAAAATAGTTATTATTGCAAAGAAGAGAGAAAAAGCAAATACTGTATATTTCGGCAGATAAGATGACACTTGAAGCCTCCAAAGAACACCCACAAAAATGGGGTCAACCTATAAGCTAGAAACAAAAACAGTGACCTTATAATTCGACTCAAAATACCACTTGATTGGTTCCATAACCCACCCAGACCCTATAACAAATTTTGGAACACATACAACAGTGGGGTCCAAACATTTAAGACAAAAAAGTTATTTCCCTTAAATACATGGACAGAGACGAAAATTTTCCCTTACTTAAAATTGTTTTTGATCGCACAAGACGAGGTTACAAAACAACAAAAAAAGAGAAAGATGAAAGAGCTTTAAAAAGTGTGTGTAGGTAGCTAGTAATGGATTTTAGTGCAGAATAAAAATTGTGTTCACTACAGCAGTTCTTTTCAAGACTGAAGACACCAGCAACATTTGCTGACTTACCATTACAAAAGATTGTACAGGATTTTGAGGTTAGTGTTTCTGTATTTGCAGTCTACTAGTGAAGGGTCTTAGAATAAACATGTCTGTAATGAAGGGTGGGCTTTAAAGAATAACAATGACCAATGAAAATGTGGTGTTTACCGTAGCCCAGCATACACTGGCACATTTTCTTCACTTCGGGCTCGGCCACCATCTCGGGTTCGCCCAACATTACCGGTAATATTAATGCTGTGCCCATATATTTATTTGTCAGATGCTTAAAAATGTTGGTACACGTACAACAGTGGGATCCAAAGATTTAAGACAAAAAAGTTATTTCCCTTAAATACATGGACAGAGATGAAAATTTTCCCTTACTTAAAATTGTTTTTGATCGCACAAGACGAGGTTACAAAACAACAAAAAAAGAGAAAGATGAAAGTGTGTATCAACTAAAAAAAAACATCATACAGCTTATTGCAAATAAATATCCTTTTATTTAAGACTATTTTAAAGACAAAACTAATTAAATTTGTGGCAAACATCATTTTAAAACGAAAATCGTAACAGGGTTGTTCAAGTTTTGTGACTGTGTTATGATATCCTGCCACGAAAAGGTTATTCCGGGGTCAAACACCTGTGTGGAAATGTAAGTGACTCAGTCACCTTAGGAAATAGGTATATGCGTAGGTGTCCAACAAACAGGATGTGAATGACACCTGCGTAGGTGTTCGAGAAACCTATAAAGCAGACCCGAACAGCGGACAAAAAACTCTGCACTCAAAGAAGAGACTGCTGTCCTTGTTGGGGACAGAAAACTGAGAGACCCAAGCAGCCAGGAGGCAGACCA
>VCCN01001484.1:3735069-3749891 GCA_006491835.1 Architeuthis dux | reverse complement strand
CCCCCCAGCTTTCTATGACTTTACCCTACCTTTCAGGTAAATTGTGTATTCCATCATCTACTAATTAATAGGCTATGAACTGTGTTAATGCCCTGTCCTAAAATTCATAACTCAGAAACTACTTGGCCGATCTGAAACAGAATTGGCAGGGATACCTAATATCATGCAGGGATCTCAAATTAAAATTGTGTGACTGATCCATGGGTGATGCACGAGATGTGAAGAATGGGCAGGCTCAGTCATTGTGAATGCAATGGTCACACAGTACACAAGCTCAGTTAATTGCATATCGCTGCTGCGCGTAACCCCACAGGTGAGTATGTTCATGCATGCACAGCAAAGTCCCCTTTGATTGGTTGCCAAGTTACATCCTGACCGCACAAATGGTTGAGATATTGAAAATGTCTAAATACTTTTTGAACAGACCTCATACTTAATGATAGGATGAAATTCCAAAAGAATATCCTAGTCAATGGACATCAAATATAATATGCTGATACATCTAAAGTAGTAATATATAAATATTTTTACACTTATAACCTGAGAACTACGCTTCCCAGACAAAAATTAAAACCATAATCAAATTCAGCATGTCTCAATTTACCTACAGCACACATTTTTAGGTCAAATTTAGAAAAAATAAAATTAGATTTTTTGGCATCCATCAACAGCTGCTTCTAGCAGCTATCATCAGTGTGCTAAAAAGTAGGTCATGTATTTATCCCGGGGTTCAGGAGGTGGGCATGTCCAAAAAGTATCCAGCCAATGGCTGTAGATACCTCCCCTCCTAGGGAGAGGGGCTTCCGCAGGCAGAGCATTGAGGGGACCCACAAATAAATAGCAATATAGAACCAGTTTCTCATAAGTCCAACTTTATTTTAAATATTTGTACATATCTTATGCTTATGTTTCAATAAAAACTTACTGTTCGAATCTCATAGTTTTAATATGGTGGGCCCCAGAATTATGGGTGGCATGGGCCCATTGTGGTTTTAATCCAGCCCTGTCTGCAGGGCAGGTTTTCAGCTAGTTTTTTCTAAGTTGTGTTGGGTCATGATTTCTAGTTGCATCATTTAATGTTCAGGACCAAGGCAGGAAATGACGAGAAGACAAGTTTAAAACTTAAGAACACTCGTTTATTTTCAGCTGGTATGTTGACACAAAAACAAATCTGTCACCAGAAGAATCAGTTGTGAGATTTTTTTGAGGAGAGCATATGAAAAACATGAAATCCAAGACTTCATTTAATGTCTAGAGAAGTCCAGCAGGCCTAACGAAATTGGAACATCCATTTTTAATATAAGGAAATGCAGGAAGTGATGAAGTATTGTTTTTTTAATTGTGGTTTCATGCTGAGAAGAGACTTGATGACACCTGTAACCTGGTTGTTATACACACATTTCCCTTATTCATTCCCTCATCCAAGTCTGAATATATATTGTGTTGCACTGGATTAAATTACATATGTGCTTAGTTCTTTCGTTACCTCACATAAACCACCAGCAGACAAGTTTAAGAAATGTACTTTGACTACCACCTACACATTCCAAATTTATTTGTACATGCAACAAAAAAAAAAAAAAAAAAAAAAAAAAAAATCCACATTTAAAATTTTTTCTTGCAATTTTATTAATTCAAATTTTTTTAAAGCAAAATTTAAAAAAAAAAACAAAAAAAAAAACGATTTTCTTTTAGTTCATTTATTTCATTTTTTTTAAAAATTTTCCTTAATTTAAATTTAAAAAATGGGACAAGAAAAAAAAAAGCTTTGGATACACGGTCTCATTTGCGACGAACCCTTTCAAGCCGATCCTCCATGTCCTCGTCACTGTGATAGCCTCCAGGCATTGCAGCTGCCCCACCCCGAGTCGCCTTCATCAGCTCAGCATCCGGGCCTTTGTCCAAATTTTCATAGAGTA
This sequence comes from Architeuthis dux, assembly GCA_006491835.1. NCBI lineage: Eukaryota > Metazoa > Mollusca > Cephalopoda > Oegopsida > Architeuthidae > Architeuthis > Architeuthis dux. The sequence continues at coordinate 3,747,972 of VCCN01001484.1, read as the reverse complement.
ACACATTAAGGGTTTCTTCAAAAATCCTTGCTTCGGGATATTCAACCTAAAAGTAAAAGGAAGATCTTTACATAAATTTCTGCATTTCAAGAAGAGTATATATTTACTAAGCGGGTCACAACCAATGAGATATGAACTCACTGGTAAATGGTCTACATGACTAGCTTGTTAACCATCGCTTTATGGCATGTGTCTTTTGTTTTGATGGATACAGATATTCACTAAGTTTAACTTAGTCTGGCACAAGGTCACAATAGGGAGCACCCAATGAGGATTGAATTTGCTAGTCAAGTGAATGGTCTGCAAGAGTAGCTTGCTGAACATCGCTCTACAACATACATCCTACTTAACAGAAGTAGCATTGTAGGTCAGGGTGCTGGCACTGGGAATTGAACACTGATCCCAAAACTTTCTATAAAATTGAGCAAATACTTAGCAGTTTTACCACAGACTTGTGCAATACAATCTTCTCACTCCAATTAGTTATTTATTCAACTTGGTACAAGGCCTAAGTTGAATAAATAACTGATTAAATCACTCCCTTTTTATGTAGGATATGTTCAAAGACCCCCAGCGGATGCCTAAAACTACGGATAGTACAGCACCCTATATTTTTTCCTATACATAAACACCTATGATAAATTTCCACAACGTTTCGGCCGATGTACTCTCCGGCCGAAACGTTGTGGAAATGACAACCAAGATGAGGATCTCAGTCCGAACAATAGTATCAGTAACACCTCATCTCAGAAATACCGAACTCAGTTACCTATGATAAAGTTTAATTTATAAATTAGGTACAATAAGAGATTAACATTTTTTAGGACACCCAATACATTTAGGTGCTTAATAACCACTATGTTTATTTTCAAAAATTGAATCAATTAAATGTTATTAAAAAAATTAGATATAAAAATAATCATTATTATTTTCATATAGTACATGTCACTCTATAGCTTAGTATGCCACAAGGCCACTGTCGGAAGATGGCACCCAGTGACGATTGCTAACATTTCCATAGAGTACATGTCAATCTGCATGCATAGGTGCTTAATAACCGTTATGATTGTTTTAATAAAATGTTATAATAAAAAATTAGATATTAAATCATTACATGCTTAATAGATGCAATGTCTTAAGTGTGAGGGAATGGCCGATAAAGAGTGTATTTGATGCAGGTCCGGCCCAAGGTCCTGGCAACACATAGTTGCCCAGGTGCCAAGTGCTAGGGGGCACCTGTCATGTGTCCGAGACAGGAGGACTTTCAAATGGAAAAATGAATAAGTTAAACAGAATAACGAGTCAAAATAAGAAAATTCCCTTATGTGAATTCAGATTTTTCAGGATTATTTGACTGTTAAATAGATTCTGTTGTGGTGAAACTAAGAGAAACAATTGGCAAAGGAAATTCTCATGACCGACGACAAGCTCAGTCAGGCTCTAAATGGCACTAAAGTTCATCTGGCCCTGATTTGACAGTGGAGAGGGGTGTAATGTTCATATGTTTTTAAGTCAATAAACACGCCAAATCAGAGGCTACCCATCAGACCCCATTTTAATGAGCCCTGTTTCCGGGTAGCAAAAACGGAGCCCGGATTTGGGAACTAGTAAGGTCTCTCTGGTCCAGGCAATCGACCTGTAAACACATGTCTTTGTTCCGTCTCTCTTCTTTTCTTAAACACAGTTGTGAATCAAATGCATTCAAACTAAACACAGCTAAACAGATAAGAACACAAAGGCACTAACACCAGACGACATTACAACGGGAACAGCATTTTTGTATAAATATGTATGAAGCCATAAGTATGAACATGAATTATATTGCACCGTGAGAAATTAATAAGTTACACTTGGTTTGAAATCCAAATAGTTTTTCTTTTATGTTTGCAACATCAGTGATGAAATAGTTGGCAATAAGTTGGAGGCCCATCATGGAACATCTGTTCAGTGTTTAGTTCACTTGCATCTCATTAGTGTTTCCCAAATCTTTTTCAGACTACTATCCCCTTTTAGAGCATAGATTTTATCAGCACCCTCCCCTGTAAGGGCGGTCAAAAATGATACGTTGAAAATTAAATTACAATAAATTTTCTTTTTAACTTAAGCATTATTTTTATAACCAAAAATATAATTGTACAAAAGTATCTAAAAGTACTTGATTAATTAATATAAAAATAATATGAAGGATGGACCTGAAGTGATGAGACTAATTGTCAAAGTAGGACGACTTAACTGCTAAAAATGCAGCGTATCATAAAGACTGATTTGACCGATCACCGCTAAAGAAGCTAACATTTTTTTTTTACTTTCGTACTGCAATGACTGTTCGGGTTTTAATAAAAAAAAAAACAATTATATTTTATTTTTATTAAATCAAGTATTGTAAACCATTTTTATTAATTTTTTACTACTATTTACATGAATCCTAATTTCTGTAAGGCCGACGCCAGCAGTGTTATTGTTTACTTTTGGTTTTAGTAAAAAAAGCGATTGATTATTTTATTATTTAATTTTTATTTAGACAAAGTATAGTAAACCATTTTTATTATTTTTTATTAATTTTTAACTACTATTTAGCTTCATCTTAACTTTCAGTTGTTTTTTTTAATTACAATTCAACTTGGTTTTAGTAAAAACTGGTAACACTTAATACATAAGACCACGGATCCATGTGTTTGATTTGAAGAATGAATGCTTGCAGAATGTGACATTCCCAGTTCCAGACTTCAAAACAAAATAAACAGCTTGTCATATTAGAAGAATCTCACCTTTGTGTGTTTCTTGTCGGTTCCATACACGATGGAGGTGCAGCAGACTTCTGCAATCTTCTGAGAGTGGCCATAGAAGTACCAGCAGCAGATCTCCACCGTTCCTATGACATCTTTGATCAGAAGCAACCGTGTACCGAACTGAAGGGACAGCTTATCAAACAATTCCAGATTCTTCAAGAAATTGTCATCCGAATAACTGCAGGCAAAGAAAAAGAAAAAAGTATGAAATCAATGTTTCAATGTGACCACATTGCAGTAATTTTCTTTTTACAAGGTTACCAAGCAATTCCCAGATTGAAATGGATTCTACAATCATCTGATTAAGGATTTTATCAAATCAACTCTATCCACGGCAAAAATAAAAAAAGATCTTTTGTGGAGGACTCAAAATAACAGATGTTTGTAAACAGGTTATCACTATCTTTTTTCTGTTGTTTTTCGAAATTTGTATTTACAAAGCTTTGTATAGTATGGCACACAGCCATAAGTACAAGAGGCACACAGTGAAGATTGAACTCACTATAATAGTAGTCTGCTAGGCTAGCTTGCTTGCAAAAGGTCCTAGGTTTGATTCCTGGTTTGTGCGAAAAGTGTGGAAAAATCTTCCCTGTGCACTCGGCAGCTAATTTAATACACTCTAAGCTGTATGATTAGGGTGGAAGTATCCCTTCGGAGGACTTGCATCCTGCTAAGGGGGAGGTCATAAAAACTTGTAGGAATAAATTCCTGGTCTCGATCAGACTTGTGACTTTCAAGGATCACTAAGCTGATGCATGCAACAGAAACCGGCTCCATACTCTTAAGGTGTGTGTGTGTGTGGGGGGGGGGTTTCTACCCATTACAACACAGCAGGATGACTGACTTACTGATATTTATTAAGCTTGGCACAAAGCAAAACTGTAGAGCACCCAGTGAGAATCGAACTTACTTCAGCAATAATGTCCCGCAATACTGATTTGGTAACCATTGTTCTATGGTGAGTTCCCCATTAATTGTGATTAATCTGTTAGAATTTATATATACACATTTATCATTGCAGTTGTTTGTGTATATATAAATTATTATATTGATATTTACTAAGCTTAGCTCAAGACCACAGGTAGGGGGCACCCAATGAGGATTGAACTCAGTACAGCATTTCTCAACACATGGCTCTTGAGGAAAAATTCTGGGTTCAAAATAAAATGTACATTCTCTCAGATTTTTGCTTAATAATGAAAAAAAAAAAAATGTTTTGTTTTGTAAAAAAATCTGTGGTCAGATATAATTTGCCAGTGTTTCTGCCCACTGATATATTAAAAAACAGAATTTTAATTATTTTCAACACTGTTGAACCTAATGGCAGCGAAGTCATTTTTCTATACAATTTTGTTTTTTTCTGTTTGGTCATCCTATACACTTTTATTAATAGATTTATCTGAAGATGGAACTTTGGAAAATTTATTTTAAACTGAAAGTCTTCAACCAAAGAATGCAATCAAATTTCTGCTACCTTTCCCAACCTTGAGTCTTGATTCTTGGTTATTACATATTCAAAAAGAAAATACAGAAATTAATTTTATCTTTTTTACCAAATCATTCTTCTTTATCCAACATTTCATTTTTGGAGCAGATTTTCTTTTCCTTTTGCCCTATTCTTATAAACATGTGAAAGTCTCTAAATACACAGACAAGCATCCATAATTTGCCAGATTTCATCACTAAAGCTAGAATGCGGTCACATTAAAAACATATATACAATATATTTATATAGCTAAAATCCTCACTACCAAATGGAGACCATAAAATATATTTTGTTCAGTCTAAAACCAAACATTATTTTATAAACGAGTTAACTCTTCGGGTTCTGAAATTCTTTTCTTATAAAATACTTTTTTTAAAAAAAGGATAATCCTTTAAATGAACTTTGACTGAAAAAAAAAAACAAACCTGAAAGTCAGACCATCTAGTTCTTTTCTTGTGTGAAGATCTAGCAAGGTCAGTGCTGCCAACTTTATTTTCAAGTTTACATATAAAAAAAACATCTTAAAATACCTAGAAACATCTAGATTCTCCAAGTATATATATAAAATTTAGGAAATATATTACATATTATTAATAAATTAAATGTGATCTTCAACATTTATTTTATTAAAATATTACATAATTTATTAAAAATCATCTAAATAGCAATTTCTGACATCTAGACTCAACCAGAAAGATCTAGATCTAGATGAAAAACATCTAAATTGGCAACACTGATCACATTTCAGTATGTCAGTCAGTGATTGCAATCAATGCTAGCACATCTAAAAATTGGTCACAGTAAACAAATAAAAAAGGGTCACTGCTCTCGTCCATGTTCTTCCAAATCTAATTCCTGCCTTCTTTGGCAGTTTTGGAAGGAGGAAGAGAATTGCAAGTTGAGCAACTGTTAAAGCTACAACTTGATGCTACCAAAAGAGAACAAACAATAAAGACAACTTTCTACTCACTTTGTGTATGAGTATTTGTTATTGTGCCTGTTGCATGTCAGTTTGATTACAGGCTGCAAAAAGAAAAGAAAGAAAATATCAATGTTATTACTTTGTTTTTTTTTTAATATTGAGTCATAGCAAATTTACCCAACATTGCCGGATTATATAGCTTAGTTTTTGCTAAATCCAATTTTAATGCAGAAAAAAGAAAAAGAAGAGAGAAAGCTTTGAGACTCAAAATAAAAATTAATAATGGTTGATGATGCTTCATCTAATAAAAAATAAATCAGTACAATACTACTACAACTAGTGTACGTAAAAACAATAACAAATATGGTGATGAAGGATGAGTTTAAGGGTTAGATTTCATCTTCTGCCAGTTGTAAGAGCTATAGTAGCTCAGTCAGTAGAGCAGTGCCGTACATAGGCAGACTTCCTGAGGCAAAAGGGAAGAGAGTTTGAGTTTCGCCTAGAGATTACTCTTTATTTCCGATCTGCACTGTTTACTCACTGCCCTAGATTGACGGTCTGAATAAAGTTGCGATAAAAAGCAACTAAAAAATTTAAGATGATTGAAAATACGAGTCAAAAATTAATAATAAGAATAACAGTTCAAATAATTCATGAAATACAAGGAAGAGTGAATGCATGGGTCAAAATGTAGTGATCAAAATAACAAAGATAAGGATAACAAGTTAAGATGATTCATAGATTAATGAAAATACTTCAGACAATAAAAAGAAAGGTAAAGAACAGATAGGTCAAACTGCAATGATCAAAACAACAAAGATAAGGATAATACAGTAAATAATTCATAGAATAATGACTATACTTCATCTCAGAAGTTCAACGACACTTGTTTTTCACCATCATGTTGATATTTGCTATGTTGTTTACATTTTAGTGGTTCTAATTATGTAAACACAACCACTTTTAACTAAAATTTTTTAAAAACCATTCAAATAAGGCATAGCCATTACATTATTACTAAAACAAAACAGGGGTACAACTTTGGTGATCGTATGAGAACCGAGTATCCAACACGATTTCGCCATAACACATAGTGACAAAGCATATATGGGAAGTAAGCAGATGTCAACATTTCTATAATACATTTAGTGTGTGAACAAATTTAGCAAATATGATATCAAAAAGTTGAACATTTAGTATTTATCATTCTTCTGCTTAAACTTTCCAACAGAATCTCCTTCCTTGTCAATATTAATCATATGTATGTATGTACTCATTAGAGTGAATGAAAGTTTTGATGTATTTGTTCAATAGTTCCTACCCATCATATCAGGAGTAACAATAACATAAACAGCTATTATAACAATAATTGGCAATGCATTTCTATATATACTTTTAGTATTTGCTGTGTCTTTTATAAATGAATGAAAGTTTTTGACGTATTTGTTTAATAGATTCTACCTAGTTAGAATTTTTCAATAATTTGCAATGCATTTCAGTGAATACCTTTCTTGATGATGTTAGCAACATCTGTTCCTCCTTGTGGGATGTAAGTAATGGTACTACACACTTGGGCTGCACTTCCTCTTTCTTTTTCAGCACTGGCTCAATGATATTGAGCAAGTCTTGGATTAAATAATAGCGAGCCTCTGCATACAGCTCAGATAATTCGGCTTTGCTCTCTGGAAGAGCAATAGACCCGTCACGCAGGAAGTTAAGAATGGTGTCAAAGTGCTTGCCACTACGTTCGATGACAGTAAAACCTGCAAAAAAAATTGAGAAAGAATTCACCAGTGATCAGAGAAATGTAACATCGGGTTGGCCCAAAATAATCTTTATTTGTCATTAGCAGGGCTCAAGAGAGTGGCCGAGAGATCATTCCTCGGAAAGAGAAGGGGGAGGCAGGAAGGAAGAAAATCACATTAAAAATTAAACATAGATTTTTATCGGCTAAATTTGGAAAAAAACCCAGCTAGATGTAGCCGAAAAAATGTTAATTTGGCAACCTTGTGTCATCCACATGCCCACCCTTCCTAATCTCTCCAGCTACGTGTCTCAACTTTGCTGTTTCCATTCACTTTGTCTCCCTTGCCACTTATGTTCAAAATTAAAGAAGAAGAAAAACGTCTTTATTTAAGAAAAACAAAAAACATATGCACTGTAATGGCACTATACTCGTGATCTTACCGTAAAAGTATTCTTGCGCCTAGGTATTTCTGCGCACTTTGGACACCCCATTTTAAAACGTAAATTAAAATTTAAAAACTGTTTGTAAGTTTTTTCTTGTTTTTGTTAGAAAGAATAAAGTCCAAATATGTGTCCGGAAAAAAAACAAAAAAAAAAAAACGTAGAATTGTGCTCTTAAAAGTCAATTTAAAGTTTTAAACTATAATTTCCGCTATTTTGTTGACCTTTTAGGAAATTTTAAAAAATATGAAGTCCGTAATTTAAAATTTTTTAAAAATCAAGAATTCTTTAGATGTTTTTTAAAAATGAGATATATTTAGTTTCATCATTACTGAACAATCCTTAACCGAATAATTACGATTTTCCATTAAAAAACTACATAAAAACTTTTTTTTTCACGTTGGGGGGGTTTAAAATATCTGCCAACACCTTACCGCCATTTTCGCACCTGTTCAAAAACCAATTAGCGCATAAGAAGCTATTAGTCAATAAGCAGATGGCTAACTGAGATTATGACAGCAGTTGTGTCCTCTATGTTGACATGAAAATTTATATTTATGTCCATCCGTAGAAAAATATTGCCCAATTAAATCACAACAAATAATAATTTTAAAAAATCACATGGTCTCAGTTTCATTTTTTACATATCTTTACTTACCTTTTCATAGTACATCACGTGAGAACAGATTTGAACTGATTTTACAAAAAACAGATTAAAAAATTTAATTTTTAAAAACAGTAAAAATTTTAAAATTCTCTATAAAAAAGATTTTAATGCTAAGATTATTTCTCTTTTTATGGAAAATAGCGATAAATCATATTTTACCAAATGAATGAAAAATATTGGCAATTAGAGCAGTATTTTCTTTTTTTTCACAGTTTTAAATAATTTAAATAAAAAGTTTTTACGGAAAATCATTATAGCTTTTTCAAAAACAGGAGCAGAATTTATATGTTCATGGGCTTGACTTTATAATGGAAAAAGATCCAATAAATAAAATTTTTAAGGGGAGTTTTTTTAGTTTTTTTTTTTAAAATCACAAAATATTTGTTTCCCGAAATTTGGAATACAAACTGATTTTTTTAATAATTCATCCTTTATTCAATAAGTATTGAAAATTTTATTAAGATCCGATCAGTAGTTGATGTATAATAAATTTTTTAAATCTAGGTGTTTTTTTGGTCGTTGTAAAGGGGAGAAAATTTACTAGTAATTACTACAAACATAATTTGTTTACATTTGTATGGATATTTTACATTATTTTGATTCAATAATATCTCCCGTTTTATAAAGTGCACACAAATAATTTTTATCTCATATATTTCGGCAATCTTTCAACTTACTAATGACACTAACATTTTTCAGAAAACACAGCATCACGAAGATCTGTATTAAATTAACATTCCAAATAAAAGTGTCTTAAAATGGGCCTGAGATTCAACAGGCAATTGATCAGATGCATGGACCTGGACAAGGGCATTTTTTCAGAAGAGCAAGACAAGACAAGCTCAAGTTCCTTTGTGTCTCTGAAGTTGTTGACCGAATTCAAAACAAACTCTCTTCATTTTTTCTTCTCTGGTTTTAAAGATTTAAAATTTGACAATTCTTTTTTGTTTTCAACAAGATTTTTTTTATTTGATTCGTTTGATTAAACTTGTAACATTTTACATTTTGTAGTTTTGTATACCATGTATTTTTGGAATTGTTCTACCTATAAAGTCTAGAGATCTCGTCAAGAAATTTTCAACCTACAATGTCACATATTAACTATTTTGTGTGGGATGCTGTCTATGCTGGATTTGCACTTCAATATTAAAGGTTAAAAACCAAGTACACGTGTAACTGAACAGTTGTGTACCCAAGCTTGAAGCATCAAATTTTTTAAAAAAATCTTAAACAAAATAGAAAAGGGAGAAACTGTAAAATTTTAAATAAACTAAAAATGTTTTTTGGTTAAATTAAATTTAATCATTGTTTGCGATTAATGCAAAATGGTATATTAGTTCCCCTTAACTTTTCTTTTGTAAACATAAAAATGGCTGAAACTCAATGCCGAGTTTTACATTATAGTTACATTGTAAATAAAGCCCCTTAATAAACCCAAGAAAGAAATTTTTTCATAAAATCTAAATTTGCGCTCGTCAGAAACTTGGAACTTTCTTGAGCCCTGGTCATTAGATGGCATTACGAGCGTTTAGTTAAAACTAACTTCATTCAAAAAGATTGCTTTTGATTGTACGGTGATAGTGACAGCTGTTATATCAGCATGCATTTTTTTAAAAATTGTCAAAAAGATTTCTGCAATTTATGGTGAAGGTACTATGAATGATTGAAAGTGGTTTGCAAAGTTTCATGCTAAATGATACTCTATGGTTGGGTAAACCAGTTAAGGTTGATAGTGATCAAATCAAAACATTAATTGAGAATAATCAATGTTATACAACTCAAGAGATATTCAAAATATCAGAAATCAAGCATTGAAAATCATTTGCTCCAGTTTGCTTATATTAGTTGCATTGATGTGCGACTTCCACATAAGTTAAGTGAAAAGACTTACTGGACTATATTTAAATATTTCATTTTTGAAAGAAATTGTGATAGGTGATAAAAAGTAGATATTTTACAAAAAATGTGGAAGGCAACAGATGGGGCAAGCAAAATGAACAGCCACTAACGGTACCAAAGGCCACTATTCACCCAAAGAATGTGATGCTGTATATATGGTAGGATTGGAAGGGAGTTCTCTACTCATAGTACTATGAGCTCCTTCCTGGAGAACCAAACAATTGATTCAAACAAGTACAGCAGTTGACAAAAAGCATTCAGAATTAGTTAACAAAAAGGGCATAAAATATTCCATGAGGATAATGCTAGACCACTTGTTTCTTGGGTGACCAGGCAAAAATTATTACAGCTTGGTTGAGAGGTTTTCATTTATCCATTGTATTCATCAGATAATGCACCTTTGGATTACCATTTATTCTGGTCTATACAGAATTCTCTTAATGAAACAAATTTTAATTCCCTGGAAGATTGTCAAAGTAACTCATAACTTTTTTATAATACTTAATAAAAGAGATGTCATATTCATTTAGTTACCTGGCATTGAAGATGCTATTTTTCCCCCTAAAAAAAATCTTGAAAATTTACCTTGCTTTCTACAGTCCAAAGGTTACTTTTTTCATAGGCCTTTCCTAAACCCAAAGAAGGGTAATCTGGACTCTTACTTTTACCACTGAATGAAGTGTATATATTATACTTAGTATAAAATAGTAAATAAACAAAAGTATTATAAATAATAAAAAATATATGTAATCACAAAAATTAATTCCCATATCAGTATACTATGGTAGACGATCCAACAGATGTCATATTTATTTACAGTTACAGTTAATTTAGATGTTGTATATCAATATTATCAGTATTTTCACTCTCCTCAAACGATCTTGACTTTAAGTAATCTTTTCATGGTCAAATTCACAGAACTTTAAGGTAGCACCTTATATATAACCTATTTTCAATATATATAATAATGCTCAAGTGGTCTATTCATCAAATTGTATGAGGTTGTTACACATTTTTTTACATCATAGAGAATAATGCTAAGTGAAAGATTTACTAATGTCATTGCATTTTTTTTCCAGATTCAATGTAATTAGAGATACAATTCATTAATATTGGATGTTTTTGAGGCCTTAACAGCAATGGTGTCTACCTAAGAAGTTAGACTAGTTTTCAAGTATGAATTCAAATTAGGACATAATCTTGCTCAAGCTGCTGTATAGCATCACCAAAGCATTTGGAGTGAACATTACTACAGTGCAGTGTTGGTTCAATAGGTTTAGGTCTGGAAATATGGATACCGATAATAAACTTCAACAAAGCCCAAACCTGTTCTTAATGATGAAGATTTATTAACAGCAGTGACCAATGACCCACGAACAACAGTCTAAGCACTTTCTGGAGACTTTAGGATTTCAACAGCAACCATATCATGTCATCTCAAGGCAATAGGAAAGGTTTAAAAGTTGGGAAAAAGAGTCCCACACCTCTCAGCTGGCTTAGAAAATTCGGATATGAAATCTTGCACAGCATCCTCCATGTTCACCTGACATTTCTCCTACAGATTATCATCTTTTCAAGCATTTTGAACTTCATATCTGGGAAGCCATAATTCATGTTTTTACAGAATTCATGGCCACTAAACCTAAAGGATTTTATAGAGATGGCATATTATCATTAGAGGATCGTTGGAAAAAGGTTATTGCTTCAAATGGGTCAGATTTTGATTAAATCTTTACCTTTTCGTTGTTTATATCAATATTCATCTTCTTTTTTTTCTATAGTTTTGAGAAGGGTCATTAATATTGAAATGGTTCTTTGGACGATTGAACTCCTTGTTATTTGTGTTGTAAACACAACGTTTCGGCCGATCCATTCTCTGGCCTTCTTCAGGTGTAAAATCCGAGTGTGATAACAAGAAGGAGTTCAATCATCCGAAGAACCATTTCAATCATTCATCTTATTATTCAAAAAATGATATTTCATATGTAATAACCAAATATAATACAAATAAGTAAATGATATACACATATGTATATCTGGTTAAACCTTGAAAATGCCCAAGGGTCAGTGAAACATATGCTGACAGAAAAAGCAATGGAATTTTTCTGGATTCTAGAAGACGAAAATCTCATAGGAGATTTTAGAATTCAGACTATCCACTAGATGGCATAAATTAGACATTAGTCTATTTGAGCACCAAGACCCCTAATGCATGATCGGTCTCTGTGGCTAAATCGGTAAGGCGCTATCCATGTCAGATCGCTCCAAAGGATTACAGGATGCGAATCCACGTTTTTTTGGAAGCTACTTCTTTATTTTCCAAACCATGCTGCTTACTTGATAGACATAGAATTTAAAATGACCAGAGTGTTTTGATGAAAAGAAGTGCGGTCCCTCCTACAGAGCTAGTAGTGTTACTTTATTTTCACATCTCGGGTGTGCGGTCTCTGCTACAGAGCTATTAATAGATACAATACTTCTTTTTAGGGACCACACTACTTAACTTGTACCAAAATCATTGTGCCTTTTTAATTTTTGTAATACACAGAAAAGACTTGTCAAAAGATCTAAATAAAGTGTGTTTAAGATAAATCATCATAAGTTATTTTTGTTTCTGACAGTGAATAATAATTCACACTCACAACAGAGATAAAAAGGTATTTTTTTCCCCTTTATCTATGAGTTTAGATAATTTGATGTAATGTATATTTTTTAATATTTTAAACCTGAATGTGGTTGGAGAGGAGATGGGCATCACCAAAATTACAAAAGAAATGCTATGAAGAACTAGGAACCCACTAAGCCAGAATGTTATTTCGACGATCTACTAGATTATTATTAATTGAGAGTTTGAATGAAGCCTTTAAAACTATTTCCGAGAATTCAGACAAAAGCTAAAAAAAATAAATAAAACATTTTATTTATTATAAATTATTATTATTATTATTATCAT
>VCCN01001484.1:3702615-3716515 GCA_006491835.1 Architeuthis dux | reverse complement strand
ATCTACACCAATTAGACATGATCCTTCAAGAAAATAGACAAAAACTGATAGCTCAAACATTGATGGTGCAAATGTCATGAAAGGTAAAAAAGGGGGCTGAACCTTTTTTACCTTTCATGACATTTGCACCATCAATAAACTGCAAAAATAAAAGCAGTTTATAATAATGCACATTTCATTTACTGTTATGCGCACCAACTGAATCTGATAATGAGAAATGCAGCAAGTATTACGCGGGACTCAAGAATATTTTTATCTAACATTTTGGCTATACCAACATTTTTCTCAAGATCACCACAACGTGTATCCATTCTCAATAAGTATATGAATGTCAGTATTCTGTGCCCATCACCTACAAGGTAGAACTTCAACATATGGACCATGAACAAAGTTCATGAAAATTTGCAACCTTTAAAAAGCTGCCTTGCTGAAATCCAATCAACGTCAAATGCAGATGAAACCATTTCAGCAGCAACAAGAATTTTCCACTACCTGAATAATGAAACATTCATCTTCTGGTTGGAACTTTTTCACCAGATTATGCCTTTTACAACCAAATGCAGAAAATTGAGAAATTGATGTATTTAAAGTACATGAATATGTAACAAATTTAAAAACTGCTATTTTAGAAATAAGAAACTCAAAGTACTGTGAGAATCCTTCAAAGACGCTCATGGCTGAAGCAAAGGAAGTATGTGACTGCGTATGTGTTGATATAGTGGAGAGATATTCTTTCTCTAAACAATTAGTAGCTGCTAAATTATTCAACAAGAACAACTTTACAAGTTTTAAGAAAAACTGCCCACAGAAGAGATAGGGTTGACCACAGAAGCATATCCCATGATTGAAATTTATCTTGAAAAATAATTTAGATGGTGATCCTAGTGAAATTATGAAACTGATAAAAATCCTCTTGACAATTCCTATGACTACATCAGAACCTGAACTCTGCTTTTCAACATTCAGCAGAGAAAAAGTTCTTCAACAGTCATCCAAACATCAAGGAGAAAGTTATTGACCTTTTCGTTTGAAATAAAACAAGAATGTATTTTATTTTTAAATAAATTTAGATCAAGCTGGACTCAAGCATTTTATCGGTAAATGTTAAATTAATGTATATATATATGTAAGGGAATCGATTTCTGTCTTTCTTCCATTGCATATATATATATAATATATATATATATATATATACATCGACTGTATTTCTGTGTGTAACACAATATTAAAACAATTCTTAAAAATTCTCTGAAGCAGCACCCCCACAACCTAAGGTCACGAGCCGCCACTGTTCAAAGCAATAACAATATGTATAGACTTCTGTTTTCATTAATTATCTTATTGCTTTTTATTTATGCTCTGTTTTTAATATCGAATGTGCGAGGGTGTGAAACTCTGCTATCAGGACAACCTTCCCAACATTGTGCAAAAAAACATAACTAAAAAAGTCAATCAGTCCAAATCCAACATTTAAATAACCCTAAAACTAGTAGATTCGCTCTTTTTTTTTTATTAAACTGCAACAATGAGTTATAAACAATAAAACGGCTGCTATCAACATGTCTGAATTGTTGGTGGACCATATTTTATTCAATTATAAAATCTTAGTAAAGGTTTTTTGTCATAAAATGAATTTAAAATAGTTTTTAGATTAAGAGCTAAAATTACGAACATATTTAAAAAAAATCTCAATCACTTTCAAAGCTCGGGAACTTTAATGAAAAAATTTACTTATTTTGATTTTCATTGGTAATTACAAATAATTGCATAAATCCCTAACTCTAAAACCTCAACCCTAACTCTAAAACATTAACTCTGGCCTAACACTAAATTTTAATCTTAACCCTTGAAACTAACCCTAATTCTAACCCCAAGACTTTAACTCTAACCCTAATTGTAACCCTTAACCTTAATCCTAGAACATTAACTGTAATCCTGAAATCTTAAACCTAATCCTAAAACCTTAACCCTAACCCTTAACCTTAATCCTAACCCTAAAAACTTAATCATAAACCTGCCAATGGAAAAAGTTTAGAAAAAATAATCAAAATATTTTAAAATTCATTTCATGACAAATATGTATTAAAAAATTGTATAAAATATGGGCCATCAGCAAACACAATTATCCAATAAACCAGGCCAGCACAACATACGACCTGCAAGAGCTTTTTAGAATAGTAAAGCATTTGTAGACTTTTAAATAAATTCAGTGACTGTGTGCAAAAAAGGGTTTTGTGGAAGCATGTCTCCATTCAACCGATGCTCTACTCTTTCTGTGCTTAATTAACTCCCTTTAACCTCCCAAAAAGGCCAAAAACAAAGAAATTCTATTGTCACTCTGTCTCTCTTTTTCCCTCTCTACATAAGCAAGTTCTATTTTAAGAGTTGACATAAAAATGCTGACCCCCATGGACCATAAGTAGCAGCACTCATTGTCACTCTGTCTCTGTTTGTCCCTCTCCACTGTAGCGAGAACACTGTGAAGATTCTTTCAAACCCTCTCACTCTGACGCAGACAAAAAAAAACTTTCTTTCAGCCGGCCACTGTACTGAAGAAAGAACCACCTTACTACAAATAAGAAACTTTTGTGTCATTTGGCACCCTTGAATATTTTCCCAAGTGTGGACATTTCTTCTAACTTTTCTTTGGCCACAGATCACAACTTTAATTATCATTGGTAGTGTACTGTTTGCTGTATATTTAATTTTGCTTTATATTGGATACCATGAGTGAAAAGGTTCATGTAAAATATGGTAGTTAAACACAGCATACAAAGGCTCCAAAAAGTATATCTATAGAACGTATTGATCAGATATTAACACAATAATGAGGTTAGAAGCCATTAGTTTGTTCTTTATCAGACACCCAGACTCTCGAAAATCTCTGGATCTGGAAAAGAAATTATGCTGACAGTTTAGCACATTGGATGCACCGTTTCCATCGTACCTAAACAAATTTATGGTGCGCAATATTCTGATAAAGAACAAATTAATGGCTTTTAACTTCATTATTGTGTTAATATCCGATCAATACATTCTATAGTTATACTTTTTGGAGCCTCTGTATGCTGTGTTTACCTACCATATTTTACATTTGTAAGACCAAGGATTACCATTACCTCCAATTTACAACGTGAAAAGTAGCATGAATCAAGTCACAAAAAAAAGGTAAAAAAAGAAACTGAACACAGAGCTTTTAACCCAGATTGGACTAATAAGTACTTTTTTTATTGCCTCTAAATACAAAATAGTGTGTGCCTAGTATGTTTGAAACGGTATAAGTTCCAAAGGAATATAATTTGAGGTGGCACTTTGAAACTAAGCATTCTATTCTCACTAAATTGGATTTACATGTTAAGAACATTAAAGTGGGAAGTTTGGTAACTGTTGAAACGCCTGTACAATTCCAAATGGAGGTTATCGAACTTCAAGATTTGTCCGTTTACACAGAGAAACGAGTCTGCAAGATTTCTATAGAAGACTGGTCTGGGAAAATTACCAAAATATTATCTAACTTCAGTACGTTCAGTAGTTTTGGTAGCACCTACATATGTGAACAAACCTTCTCTGTCATGAACATAAATAAGAGAAAGCAAACCTCTTCTTTAACAGATGAACATTTGGAAGATATTCACATATGTCTCTGGAATCTGGGAAAATATCTAGGAAATCAACACCTGAGGAATAAGAATTGTACAGTGGTGGCAATAAGAATTTGTACGGCATGAAAAATTGACCGTTTCATCCAATAACATTCTTCATACATGCTCTACTAGGTTGAAATTACACCACTACTGAGATACAACCTAGGCAATGATTCAGACAAAATATGAACTAAATGCATTTCTTATTGAAGGAGTTATGTAACAATATTTGAAAAACACACAAACAAAAAGTAGAATAACAACATACCACAAACATCAGTAATCTATTGTGGAACCTTTTTGTCCAATTACTTTTGCCAAACTTTTCCTATCATTCATTTTCAATAGGATTCAGATTAGGTGATTGCTGTATGCGTGATACATACATAGCCAGCCAGCCAGTTGTACCAGCTTAAAAACTGAAGAAACCTATGTTGACAGTAATGCTCCTTTCACCTATCATTGCATCATCATGATTGAAAGTGTTTTTAGATCAATAATCACTGGTCTTTATTGTTTAAATGAAGAGTGGCAAAATAAAGGAAATTTACTGTATTTCCTGGCTGGTAAGACATTACAAGTGATAAGACGTACCCTATAATTAGCTAGGTATTTTTAGGAAAATAGCTTACCATACTAGAAAGTCCAAGTTGCCAACTTTAACCAGGGCCCAGGATTTCATGCGCCCTAGGCGATACTTAATATTTCTGCCCCCGGTTGTATTCTAACGACTATTTTTTTCAGTTTGGAGTGTGCCCCTAGGACTTTTGCACCCTAGGCGACCGCTAGGTTCAACTAATGGACGTGCCAGCTAATTATCACATTTTGGACCTATTATCAAATGTTTTTCAGGAAAAAAAGTGCGTCTCACCAACCGGGAAATATGGTATGTTAAAATTTAAAAACAGAATGCAATTCTTTCTGGTAGAAGGACAGTTTTAAGCAATATTTTCTACAAATCTGTGCAAAAAAGTGGATTGCAGCATAAGAAAAATTAGAATTTCAACATTGATCTTTTCCTGATAAATGATAAATTAGAATACAATTAGCCAATCAACAAACAGTCAATTTAGACACCATTTTGATTCGCATTAACAATACATTTTTTCTTTTCCTTTTTTCCACAGAAATAGAATCATTTCACAAAATTGTGACTTCTCTTATTGAAGTCATGGACACTGTTGCTAAAGAAGTAGAAAAGGAAAAAATGAAAGTAAGTTTTTGCTTTATTTACCTTCTTTTATTATTATTATTATCACTTGATTTTATGGTACATTGTTCATATTTACCTAACAATAATCTTTTCATTGCAGTAGATCAGTGGTCTTCAATCTGGGCGTTACCGCTCACTAGTGGACAATTTAAGCTTTTAGGTGGACAATAGAATCATTATGGCCTAAAACCTAAGTCGATTGCAAGAACATCCAAAAGATGGTAAGAACCATAACATTGGAGAAACTTTGATAATAGGCTCTATCAAAGAATTTATCTCAATAGTTATTCAAGTGAAGTTATAAAAAAAAACTAAGTTGCCATTTAGTGATGCCACAGTAACACAATGCATTGACATGCCATTACATCTGTAAAGAGTCAGATTCTCACTGGGTGCCCCATTATTGTGATCTTGTGCCAAACTAGACTCAGCTTAGTAAATATGATAGATACCTGTGGAGCGGTCCGCTCAATAGCGGGCGATTTCAGCTTTTGGTGTGCAGTACAGAAACTTTACCCTCACAAAAGTTTAAAAAACAGGTGCTAAGCATAGAAAGATTGAAGAACACTGCTGTAGATAATTGCTAGGCGAGTAATTTCTACTACGTCGGGTCAAGGTTGTATGACAACTCTTATATGAGAAGTATATCATTAACACCTTCAGTGCCAACGGTTTTTTTTTATGATGATACACTCAAGAATGAAGATTCCCCTGAGACTAAATATCAGTGCTGGAAAGCAGATATTAGTCACAAGAATGTGCGGAGGACAAAATGAAGACGATGTGAAAATTATGAGTTTATTATAACATATCCATATAGATATGAAAACTATTAATAAGTAAGTCTTTTGTTGGGATTCAAAATTTAAATCAGTTAGGCTTCTTTCTCAAAATACTTATCTCTTGATTAAAAATACTTATCTCTTGATTAAAAATACTTATAAATTTGAATAAAGGTCTATTTGCTCTGAATAAAGGTGGTTGTGTTTTTTATAATAGTATTCCAAAGTTAAAGATTAAATAAAATCATGAGAAAAATATATTTAATACTGAAAAACATGGCATAACATTGGCCATTAAACTCTGTCATGTCACTTCCTATTTATAGAATTCATATAATTAGTATTTAAAATACCTGATTATCTTCCTTGATAAATCTGATCATTATAATATAGATTATGACCCCGCTGACCCCACACTATTATTATCAATTTGCAAATTGGATTGCAGATTGCTTTATTCTCCAAGTTGGTGCATTTTAATGGTATTGTGCTACCAAAAAGTCTTGCTATGATGTGCCCATTTTTGCTGTGTTACTGTAACAAACATGAACAAACAAATAAACCTACAGAAATCGGATCATTTTAATATAGATACCTTATTAGATAATTGTTATTTCAGGCAATTGGATCAAGGAATCTGTTGATGTCTGTAACAAAACAGCGTGAAGAAGAACAAATTCAGTTGATGGCTTTGATAACAGAAAAAAAGATGCAAATGGAACGGTAAGAAATATTAAGGGAAACACTTTGCTTTGTCCTATTTATGTGGTGTTTGAATAAAGATACTTATTTTTTTAAAAATCTAACGTCTTGGAAGCAATTTTCTTTTTTTTATGTGCTTTGGAGAGAAAATATTCATGGTAAGGTTTCTTTTAAACAAATATTTCACCAAGAAATAAGATGTCAGATTTCAGATTTCATAGGAAAGAGCTAATTATTAAATTTTACTAAATGACTTCTTTTCTACCCAAGAACAAAAGTTATGCTGATCCGTACATAATAATAATCTGTTATTTCCAAAAGTTCTCAATGAATTTCAAGGAAATTTTGTGGAAGGGCGGAAGAAGTGATTAAATTTTGGGGCAGATCCATCCACAATTACTTCCTCAGACAATGGAGCTGGCAGAGGTACAAGCACTCCTCGATTAACATCATTTCATTTAACGTTGTTTCGTTATAACATCATTTTAGAAATCTCTCATATTTTCACAAAACAGTTACTTCCCTTATTTTTAGGTAAATATTTAATTTTTGAGAATAATTAAATTTTAGTCCAATGTCCAAATTATGGTTATTTAAAATTTAAAAAGCTGAAATAAAAAGAAAATTAAACCTAAAGGGTCACTGTATACCCATACATTTTATATATGCTATCATGTTGCTAGTGTGGAACACTTTTCAATATTTATTAAAAAAAATAATAATAATAATAATAATAATATTGGTGATGATAGTGACCTATGTAATGAAATGGACACTTTCTAACGTTTTTTTTTGTATTTTTACTTAATTTTACTTACTTAGTTTAGTTTATTATTCATGTAGTATTACACATAAGAAAATGCTGAGCAACATAAAGTTTTTGATATTATGTAAGTTACAATACAATTGCAAAATTACTTACATATCGCCTACTTTTGGCGGCATGGGTGAAAAACTAAAACTAATAAAAATATTGTTGGAGGAATTGTGAATTAAGTGATTTCTCTGAATAGACATTACAGTTGTATGTGTAGGAAAAAAATGGTCCTGCTGGATTTGGATGTTAAAAGTGATATTTTATTATTTTTATAAATTGTAATCGCAAAATTTGTAGACTGAAATTGAATTTCAAAACTTGTTGCCATAGAAATGCCTATGAGTTGTGAACTAGGTAAGAAGTGGGGTGAAGAAATTAGTGTAAGTAAAATAAATATTTTTTGTGTTTATTTATCTTATTTCTACGTGAAAAAGCACAAAATTAGCTTGAACATTTCGGCCACTTTTTAGTGTATTTTTGGCATGTTTTTTGTTTATTTTCTTCTGTACAGAAGGAACATTTATACTATATTTATATAGTTATTTCTACTATGACGTTAACCGGAGAGTGCCTGTATGTGTTCTCTGAATGCTTTCTAGTTTACTATGAAATACTCACACCGCATTTCTGACTCCCTTGAAAATTACTCTCTGCTCACCTAAATTTCTTTCTTTGTAGACTTCGAATCCAGCATGAAGCACTTTTGAAACATGAACGAGATCAGAATGACTTCATTGAACAGTTTATGCTGCAAAAATAAATTCTGCATTGAAAGCCCACAAAATGGATGACAACTCCTGCCTTATATACTGTACACCAATTCCGTCCAAAAATACTAAAACTTTTACATTTTAGTTTTTCTAAGAATCTGTTTCCAAAATGCCTTGAGCAGGTAGCTATATTTATTTATTAGGTCACAACCCTTATAAGGAGTATTATGGCTCTAACAAGCTACCATACCCTTAATGAATATGATTAAATGACTGGGGTGGGGGAAATTTTGTTTTGTCCTAAATATACCGGGTGACCCATTTATCTCTGACATTTTTCATTACTTGTAACTTTGATAATAATTGACCGAGTTAGATAAAATTAATGTCTTATACATACTTAGATTTCCTGAAATTTTAGATTAGAAGAGTGTAAGTAAAATAAATATTTGAAAAAATTTACAAAATTTACAAAGTTACAAAATCTGAAGAAATAAAAGTTGAAATGAGACAAAAAGTTTGCTTAGAATATGAAGAGAGACTGAATCTAGATATTCAATCTGGTGATCATATAAAAACCTACAATTAAAAATGGAGCAAACAAAGTTCAATAAAATTATTTAATATAACTTTTTATTAACACCTGATGTGTGCAAATTACACATGAATTAGTCAAATATTATTGAAGTTATAAGTGATTGAAATGTGTCGAGATAAATGGGCCACCTGATATATCATTTCAATTTTAAGAGTCTTTGCCTTTGTTAAGGTTTAACTCGTTTTCTTGTTTTTGAATAGGGGAGGGGGGAATTTTTAAAAATTGACAATACAAGTTGAGACAGAACTCTGACATTCAACTGGAGATGCAGACATTGAATAGCAAAATTTTAAATCCAAATTTCTACATTCAAAATTTTCTTTGAACAATTGAATCTCTTATTAATTTTTAAACGACTATTTTACCTGCATCTCAATTTTTCCGTTGCTTTTAATCACAGCTTCCCTTCAGCAGATGGTGTTAAAATTCCTTCTAGTCTGACTAAAGCCACCTTCTTCAACTTCCTCACTCCCCAACTCCCAGAGGGGGTAATGTGTACCCTTCTCACTGAAGATATGGTCCGACATACCAGATTTTTCCACCTCTTCTTTTGGAAGAATGGATCAACCATAACCTTGTATTGACAACATCATCAAAGATGCAAAGAAGAGATTCAAATGTCTGAACAAGATTTATAGTGTTAATGACTTTTCTCCATATTTTGGACAATCCAAATTTCTACCTTTTGAACTATAAAGTAAATCTTTTTTTGTTTATGACACTAAATTCTAAGAATTTAATCTGCCCTGTACAAACCTCTATTTATTTCCAATCTATGCAGTAAAACCAAGTTACATCATACTGAACTTTTTTGTCAAGAGGCATCTGGTTCTGAAAATGAGACAACTCAGTTAAATAATGTTTCTGCTGCCCCAATATAGTAGTCCCCTGTTATAACAGTCCAAGAAAGCCAACCACGTTATGACCGAGCTGCAATAACTGCAGCATGGGTGACACACAACTAACTAAAAACACGGTTGTTACAGCCTGGCATTTGATGTTTATTGTTGTTGGGTACCAACAGTCAAACTTCAAAGGAAATCCGTCCACCTTAAAACCTACTACTTAAAGCTACTAGTTAAAAAGTCGTGTTCAAAGCAATTGCTGATAGAAACACCCCCACCTACAGTGCTTTACTATCATACGTTATAAATCAGATTTTATTCAGTTTTCTGGAAGAGTGGGGATAATTTGGGCAAAAATATTGGGGTCCACAACCCATCTGCCTTGTATTGTGAACCACGTTATATCAGGGGACGCCAGTAGAGGGATTTGGAAGACAAATGTGTTCCTTCAGGCTTTGTTGTATGTACAGTGGATTTAATTTTCATGCCTAATAAGGCTAAAACTTTTACATTTTTTTTCTTTGATAATTGAACAATTCTTTAATAAAATCAAATGAAATTTATTTAAGTGTTGATTTATTTATGTATTGTTATTATTAGTAACATCTGTTCTATACTTGGATGTTAATGGCTTTCTTTCCCCTGGTAATTAAGAAAGATAACAACCACAGCATAGATTTTATTATATGTAATATTTTAATCTTTGTACTCTATAAGACATTTTTTTCTTTGTGTGTCCACCTCCAAAGCTACCATATTTTGTAAATACATAGTTATAAATGTAAACTGAAAGGCCATGAACTTTTATTTCTTATTAAGATAAGTATACAAAGTATGGAACAGCAGAAAATTTTCATTGAAAACAAAACTGATATTCTATAATTGAAACGTGGCAACTTAAGACCATCCAGGAGGAGATATTGGATGCCTTTGACACTAGATGCCTACATAAAATCATGGGCATCAAATGGAAGGACTATATGTCAAATAAAGAGGTATGGGAAAGATCACAACAGACTCCTGTATCAACCACCATTTGCAGATGACGCCCTCTGCTGGTTGGGGAATGTCCTGAGGCTCTCCACAAGACCTGCGAATCAAGCCATCAAATGGACACCAATAGGCCAGAGAAAGAGTGGACAGCCCAAGATGAGCTGGCGACGGACTGTGGAGATGGACCTCAACTGGTTAACAGAAGCTGGAATGACACCACCAGACTGGCTGAAAATCAGACAGGGTGGAGCCCCTTGACTGCCTCATGTGTCGCACGATCTGATACAGTTTGAACATTCTTAAATAAATAAAGGGGGTGAAAAAAAGACTTGTTTTTGTATGTATCTTCCAAGTCCATATAAAAAAATCTTTTGTACGAGATGCAGTGTGTTCATGTCAGACTGAATAAATTATGTAGGTTGGTTTATAAAGATGCTAATGATTTTTTGCTCAGGCATTTGCTGCACTCAAACATCATAAAAGCATATGTATGTAATAATGTGTAACCCATGGATGTGTGGATATGTTTGTGCATGTGTGTATATATATACATACATACACACATCCTAGTTTAGCCAAAAGAGTTACTGGTTTAATTTAAAAAAACAACATACATTCTGATTTTTGTTTCCAGAGGCTCAAGGGAGGTAAGTTGGTATGAACATCTAAATTTGAATATTAATGTAACTGTTGCTATAGAAACTGTCAAAATAGGTTTCTTCTGTTTTTGAGTTGGTCCGGCTGGCTGGCTATGTATGTATCACGTGTACAGGCTGCAACAATGTAGTCAAAGGGCTGAAAATTTAAACATTTACTCCTTATATGTCTAGAAAAAACGTTTTTTGGTTGTTTTTTTTGGGGGAGGGGGCTTCAATTTACAATGTAGGTTTATGCTAAATTGATCCCTTAGTTTGTGTCCACTTGTTTTCCTTTTTTTTTTTAGAGATCACTGCCCAACAAAAAGCGAGAGAAGTAACTTATTCATTTTCTAATTAAAAAACAAATAATAAATAAAATCACCCCCGCACGGCATGCTTGCCAAAAGACATTGGTCACATGACTAACCAGACCTGTTCAATATAGAATTTAAAACTACTGAAAGTGAAAGGTCTCTAGGTTGTGTTTATTGTTATATAGTAAGGTATGTTGCTAGGGACGGGGTCAATGTGAGTAAATCATTTTTTATATATATAATGTGTGTGTGTGTATACATATAGAGTTAAGTTTACATGTGTGGAAAGTATAGATGTGAGAGAGTGTTGGTAAGGGACCAGGTAAATATGTGTATGATATAAATATACAAACACACACACACATATATGTTGTCTAAAAAAATATACACTTTTACAAAGAGTTAAGCCCCTTGAGATTTATATACAGTAGAGTGAACCCTCATTAAACCGGAGGAAATCATCATCATTCATAGCATAACAAACTAGACCACTTCAAAATTACTTCTCCACATTTAGAAGTAAACAAACTTATAACAGTTTAAGGATTTTCAGAGCAGTCAGGCCGTAATTAATTAAACCTGAAATAATTAACCTCATTATATGTTAAATAATTTCATAAAATAGGCTTTATATAGTTATATGATGTATCATGTTCAGTGTATATTAGCAACTCCCGTGGACTTTTGGAAAAAAGCGACGTGTCAATGAAAATTATTAATTTTATCGTAATAATCTTTGTTATTAATAAAAGTTTGTAGAAAATTATTTTTTCTGGAGTCAGATCCTTTAATTATAGCGGAATTGATATTTTAGTTAAAAACGTAAACATGACCATAATCTGCTCAGATATCCTCTGAGTATGCAAAAGTATATTTTCTTTTTTATGCCATTTTCTTGCAGTTATAATAAAAATTAAACTTTCAAAGATATTTAATTATAACATTGTTTTAAAAGAGCGTAAAAAACAGTCTGTGAGAGTTGCTAGTATATACATTCCAATATCGTATAAGTATTAACCCTAACCATTGGTTACCTGTTTTGAAATTGTCACCCTCTGCCCAACGATCCTGAATAATTTTGTTTTGTAGCAACAGTTGCAATCATAAAAATCAAGTGTTTGAATGTAAGTTGTCTCCCTTGGTCTCAGGTTATAAATTATTTCAGATAGAATTAAAATGAGACAAAGAGGTATAATTTCTTTTCTCTATTTAAAAATCAACAGCCTCTCAAATGCAACGGTTCATTTAGTTCTGATTCATAACAAGAAAATACTCAGCCTTGTATATTTAGTCATTTTTCGGAATCTACCATATTGTAAAAAGTTATAATTTCTGATCACAGCATAAGATTCTTGAATATAACAAGTGTGAATGCGTGTATATATATTACATATACACACACACACAGGGTCTCACAAAAGTAATGCCCAATGTAAGGAAAGTAATTCAGCATGCCTAAAATTACCAGTAAAATTGAAGCCTTTTGTTAATTAATCGAACGAGTTGCTTCCCTTAGAACTGGCATTAATTTTGGGACAAATCAGGCATTATGTTTGTGACACCTTGTACATATTCCACACAAACCAAAAAAAGTTTAATGCTGGAAATTTGAGTTTCAAATAACGGATGGTTTTTGTAAAACTAAAATTTATTAAGTTCAGGCCTCCAAGCAAAAGGACAACCTCGCAAACGTTGGATTGAGAGTGTGGCAGAAACACTCAAGCTCAATGGTCTGTCCATCACAGAGGAGAACCACCGAGCCATCGACTGCCATGTCCACCTCCCAACAACTCCCTGCGGAACACATGGAAAATAAGAAAAAAAAAAGAAAGAAAGAAGTCAATTTTAGTAATTGGGATTAATTGATGTTTTTTAATCTTTTTTTGACTGAGAACTGTGATAAATAAAATTTAGAAACAAAGAAAAAAGTAACAGAGTAGATTTAGTAAAATGACAGGAGCACATTAATTATTCAAAGAATTTTTCGGATGATTGAATTACTTGTTGCTTATGCTGTTCACACATTTCAGCCAATCCATTCTATGGCCATGTTCAGGTGTACTATCCGAATGTAATGGTAGTAAACAGAATTCTTTTCTCCCGCCAATAGCAGCGATGTTTATAGCATAGGTTATAGCCATGTTAGGCCAGGATTTCCATACCTTGTTCCTTCGCTGCTATTGGGAAACAAAAAAAAAAAACAAATCGGTTTACTACCATTACATTCAGATAGTACACCTGAAGAAGGCTGTAGAATGAATCAGCCAAAACATTGTGTGAACAACATAAACAACAAGGAGTTCTATTGTCCGAAAAACTCTTTGAATGTTAATGAACCTTCTCAAAACTATAGACAGTATCTTTACATTATTTATGTTAAGCCAAGTCAAAGGTCCTGCACCATGCACTTGTTTTGTGTGTGTGTGTGGGGACCTTTATCTCCTTCACTGGACAATGTCCCATAATGAGTTTTGTCTTTATATACAGGGTTATCCTTTCCAACTTGTTTTTGGACATTCCAATCCCCTCTTTGATGTTAACATGTTTTGGCCGATTCATTCTACAGCCTTCTTCAGGTGTAATATGTAATATCTGTAAGAGTCTCTTTTATCGATCACTTTCTCCAGTGGTGCAAAGAAGAAGA
>VCCN01001484.1:3685553-3702591 GCA_006491835.1 Architeuthis dux | reverse complement strand
CCAAAAAATTGAACATTTCCATTTTAAAAATTATGGTACAAGCTGTACTGCACACTTTGCTAAAATAACTTATTTACAAGCCTTGCGGTTAACATTTAAATTTTCTGTTTGATACCCTTTTTTCTTTTTGCTTTGCCCTACTGGAGAAAGTGGTAAAAGAGACTCTTTCCTCAAGGGTATTACATATTACACCTGAAAAAAGGCTGTTGAATGAATCAGCTGAAACGTTGTGTTAACATCAAAGATGGGAAGAAGAGATTGGATTGTCCAAAAAAAGTTGGAATGTTAATGACTCTTCTCAAAGTTATAGACAATACATTGAGGGTTATCCTTATACTGAAATTGGCCAAGAGTCAGTTTAAAACTGACATTCTGATCGATTATAAGCTTGCAAGACTGTTTGTTTAATAACTTCAAGCTGTACAGACACTGTAGCAAAAACAAGCCATCATTAACCAGAATCTCGATTTTCCCCTACAACATGGAATGTAACTTCCTTCCTGCCACCTCATCATTAATTCAGAGGCTAATGGAGAGATCTTCTGCAGATGTAGGGAAGAGAACTCATCTCCTGAAATGGTCAAAACCATCTTGGACATCTCATTTCTACCGCTAAGGTCTGCAGGTCATGTTAGACAAGCACAACGTAGATGCAACCTCTCCTCCCCCCAACAACTGAACATCACCGACTTCAAAAAAAATTTGTAAAAAATAATAGAGGAGGTGGATAATGGGAAATTATCCACTCCAGTTAAGTTAATATAATAAATCACATTTTCAAGACAGATATCTCACTCAGAAGCAGCCAGTTTTTACTTTGAACAGATTGTTTTTCATGATCAGTGCACTAACATTCAAAATAATGCTCATTACTTTTCACTATCAAAAAGTCAGTTTTCAAAACAAAGTTGTCAGCTTTCACCCACTGCACACACAGTGTTCAAATACAAAGTGAATCTCTTGCTCTCAAGATGACAAATCTCTAAACATACTGTAAACATGAAACTTAACAAAAGCTAATATATTTTTATTTTGTTATTTTTTTTTTAAAACTACATTTTAAGGGTTATAAATCAGGGTTTAAAAATAATGTTTTAGCTATAATTTTCTTGTTTATGATAGTGATATTTTATGCAGCTTTGTCCATGTAGGAGATATGTAGATTTTCTTTTGGTAAGCCTGTAACTATAGGTGAAAAGATTTGGAGGTGTGTGAAACTGTCCTCAAAGTAAAAATATGAATCATTGTATTTGGATTAAAAGGTAAAGCGTCTATCTCTTAAGAGACAACTCCCATTTGAGTAGAAATGGTCTGTTTTCCATTGCATGCGTCAGCTTAGTGATGCTTGCAAATTTCAAGTCTGGTCAAGACCAGGACTTTATTCTTACAAATCTTTCTGACCACTTGACAGGATGCAAGTCCACCGAAGGGATACCTCTACCCTAATCACCCAGCTTAAAGTGTACTCAATTAGCTGCTGCACAGGGAAATTTGTCTTAATGAAGAGTTTTCCACACTCTTCGCTTTTACTAGGAATCAAACCCGGGACCATCTGCATATGAGGCAGACAGATCATTTCTGAACGGATTGTATAGGGGGTTGGTTCTGACTGATTTCCTTGTTTTTGTCATTTTCATGTTTCAGCCGTGTACCCTCCGGCCTTCCTCAGGTGTTTGTTGTGTTTCCAAGAAAGACTGGGAGGATACACTGCTGAAACATGAAGGCAAAAGAAAAAAAAAAGCCAGCAAAGATGAGGAAATCAGTTTAAGCCAACTATACAATTATTAAAACACCTCGTCTAACAAAATCCAGACAAAAAATATTAATATTTAAGGAAAAAAATAAATATATACATATACACATATATACTCAGTCAAGTCTTGTGCATATTAACAATAACACAAACATTGGAAATCTGTGCACAAAGGTGTAAGATGGTTATGAAATTACCTGATGTCTGCAGTAAGCTAACAGGCACTTCTAATTTTAAGTATTTAAAAAGCTGAGGGGAAATGAGAGTTTTAATTGAAGGCCTAGTACCAACTAGTATACTTTTAATGCAAGAACCGGTACTTCTTTGTTATCCGTACGCCACTCATTGCACCATGTTCCTCCATTTCACCAATCTCCACATCTGTTCCGTTTCTTGACTCCTCAGGCTTCTATTCGTTACTATTTAACTGCAGAAATGCCATTAAGGAGTACATCACTGAAGGATCCACTATCTATTCAGATAGTTGGCAGGGTTACTCAACCGAGGAGTTGAATGCAGCAGGTTTTCATCACTTCATGGTGAACCATTGATACGATTTCATCGACCATGAAACAGGAGTTAACACACTAAAAGTGAAACAATGTGGGGATCAGCGAAATAGAGGAACAAGGCATGAGTGGCGTATATAGATAACGATTTTCACCCAAGAACCAAGCAGGTGCAAGCTGACAACTCAGTTTGTAAAGGGCCCCGTCTCTTTAACCCATTATAGCCGAGATGCCATATAAAACAGAAACCAATAAGATTAATTTTTTAAAATTGTTAAGCTGAAATTTTAAAATTATAGACGGAAATCTGAATTGACCCCCACTGTCTTTTCCACCGTCGGTCTTTTAATGCAAAATTATTTCAGATGGGGCTAGTCAGGTGGGTGGGTCTTGGAGAATATTGGAAACAGTGCCAGATTTAGACATAAGCTAAACAAGCTATAGTTTAGGGACTCACAATCTCACAACAGGAGCCTAAAAAGAATTTCAGAATTTAAAAGGGATAAATGTTTTCAAATTTTGTGAGACCCTCTGGCGTAATTTTTTAACAAGGGGCTTCCAAGCTTTATATAAATTTGGGCCTCACCAAGTCTAAATCTGGCACTGATTGGGAAAAAGGGTCCAAACTCCTTTTCTTTAATAAAATATTTGAAGTTCTGGGACGCAAAATGGTTAACCGGGAAATGTAGAAAGTTCTTATTTCAGATGAATGGCATGAAAGACGATTTACTCAGAGTAAAAACATTTGTATCCGTGACTCTCACGCACGCACACACACACTGACAGTTTTTCTCCTCTTTTTTTCCCCACTTCAAAATCATACTATTTCCGTCTCTGTTTGTCACGGTCAGGTCGATCTTCAAGATCGTCATCACTATGGTAATTGCTTGTGGCACCACCACTACGGGACGGCCGGACAAAATCTGTACTGAAATCTTTGTCCAGATTTTCATACCGAAGTACATTGAGACACTCCTCAAATATTCGAGCTTCTGGAAAATCAACCTGAAAAAAAACCCCAAAACAACAAATAAAATATAATAAAAAGGTCCCTAGGGAGGTTACAACATTTAAAACAATCATACAGATTGAATATTATACAGAGAGAATTTCAGATCAAAATTCAGTTTATAACTGTGTCAGGCTCTGGATTTAATTATCTACCTTCATATATATGTCAAGACTACTTTTAAAAAAGCTTGCATTATACCAAACATAATAGTGAGGCCGCTTAGCCTAAAATTTCAAGCCAATTGTACATTTTGTGATAAAAGCATATAATTTGGTACACTTATGGTCAAAGGCATTCCAACTTGCATGTTGTGGCCATGGGAAAAGACTGCATGGTATGTATGGATTGTCTACCCAGAGCTTACACATGCCCTGTTGAAACAATCTTCTACCCCGGATGACATGCCACAGGAAGTAATGGCCACTATCGAGAGGTTTATTGTCCTTCTCTATGACTGAACCAGCACAGAAATAGACAAGGCGAGGAGGAAGCTTTTTGTGAAGAGGCACAATGTGCAGTCAATCTCTCCAACAAAGGCTGCCCTAGAAGAGCATGTTAAGAGAGCAGTGTACCAAGGAGGTCAAGTGCAAAAAAACTGCCTTAGACTGCACAGCCCTCTGTTACTGTGAAGGGGAGTGCTCAATAAACTTTCCCACAATAGACCCTAGCTTTGGGCAATTATTCTTAACACTTATTTTGAGTTTTGAATTGTGAGATAGAAGAAAAGCTTCTGGGCAATTCTAAAGTTCCAAATTCGAATTCTGCATCATAAAAAATGTATGATGTGACACTGACATCATCCATATATCAGACTAGTCAACGCAACTTTATTGCAATTTTCATACCAGCCATGGTCGCCATCTTGAATTTTCTATGACTTGCATATATTATCCAAATGGCAATTCCAAAGAATTATGTATAGTAAAAAATTAAACTAATTATGTCCTCAATATCATATTATATTATATTCAGATAAGCAATGGTGCTTATCTGAAAACAGTTGTCGCTGATAGCCATTTTTAAAATGGTTGCTGTGAGCGACATATTGAAAATTCATGATGGCTCAATATCAAGGCATACCATATATATTGTGAGCCTTGCTCAATATCCAAATCTTTTTGGAATGCCTTTGACTATAAGGATACAAAATTATATGCTTTTATCACAAAATGAACAATTATTTGACTAAGCAGTCCCACTATAAGGGTAGTTTATTATTTTGAATTTTTTGACTACTTTTTATAATAATGATTTATAATACTTTATCTAATAAAAAATAAAACAACAGAAAAATAAGGGTAGTTTCTTCTTCCAAATAAAAAATTACCTTTGTGTGTTTCTTATCAGTTCCATAGACAATGGAAGTGCAGCAGACCTCACCAACTTTCTGGGAATGGCTGTAGAAATACCAGCAACAAATCTCAACTGTTCCAATGACGTCTTTAATCAGAAGAATTCGCTTACTGAACTGGTGTGATAGCTTATCAAAGAGTTCAATGTTCTTCAAAAAATTGTCATCTGAATTGCTATAAAACAAAAATTAAACAAAAAATACAAAGATTAAAATTTGAAGGTTGGGAAGGAAGCATTCGATACATTCCACGATCCCCTCTCAAAGATTATTTGGGTAGTTTAGCGTCAGTTGTTTTGAGCAAGCATGTATGCTAAGAAGCTTAGCATTCCAAATTCGAAAATTAAAAATAAAATTGGATTGATTTTAAAAATGACAAAATACATTCTGATGGCTGGATGACCATGTGCTTCTACTACAATTGTTGATGAAGTAAATAGGCTGCGAACTCTTTTGGATAAAGAAACAAACCACCATCAGCTTATTATTATCACTCTTGGCACCTGCAAAAAAAAAAACCTGCTGCTTTCTAACTCTGCTAGGAGTCAACAATGTGGTAACACTTGTTCATTGATTGCATACGCTCAAAGTTTGGACGGAATTCGATGGAGGTACTGTCTATGTATTTACACTATTTAGTCACTGTCATTTCTCACCAGAAGTCATCTAACCTAGGGGTCCCCAACCTTTTTTTTTACAAAAATGTATTCCTTATGGAGAGGGGGTTGCAAAAACATTTGAAAGTATTTGTATCTAATTATTATCATCTTAAATCTGGGTTCTTGAAAGTTTGATTTTTTTTTTAAATTTTAATTTATTTATTTCTATCCAAAAATGTACTCCTTATGATGCTTATATTAGGTTGTTACGTATGAAATGTTTTTTGAATAGCGAGATGAAGGATGATAAAAACAACAACAAAAACGGTAAATATTTAATGAAAATATGACCTATTTAAAGCAATAAACCGTTTCCAACAATCCTCTAATGATAATATGCCAACTCTATAAAATTATTCAGGTCACAAATTCAGTAAAAGCACGAATTATGGCTTTTATTTTGGATATGAAGTTCAAAATGCTTGAAAAGATGGTAATCTGTAAGAGAAATGTGAGATGAATATGGCGGATGCTGCAAGACTTTATATCTCAATTCTGTAAGCTTAGACACAGTCAGCTGTGGGGTATTACAGGTGCATCTAAAAAAAATTAAATATCATGGAAAAGTTCATTTTTTTCGGTAATTTAATTCAAAAGTTGAAACTTTCATATATTCTAGATTGATTACACATGAAGTGAAATATTTCAAGCCTTTTTTTGTTTTAATTTTGATGATTATGGCTTACAGCTCATGAAAATCAAAATTCCACTATCTCAAAATATTAGAATATTTCATAAGATCAATAAACAAAAAAGGTTTATAATACAGAAATGTCGAACTTCTGAAAAGTATGTTCAGTTATGCACTCAATATTTGCACTTTTGCACAAATTACTGCATCAATGCAGTGTGGCATAGAGGCGATCAGCCTGTGGCACTGCTGAGGTGTTATGGAAGCCCAGGTTGCTTTGATAGCGGCCTTCAGCTTGTCTGTATTGTTGGGTCTGGTGTCACTCATCTTCCTTTTGACTATACTCCATAGATTCTCTATGGCGTTCAGGTCAGGAGAATTGGCTGGCCAATCAAGTAAAACCATGGTCAGCAAACTAGTTACTAGTAGTTTTGGCACTGTGGACAGGTGCCAAGTCCTGCTGGAAAAGGAAATCAGCATCTCCATAAATCTTGTCAGCAGATGGAAGCATGAAGTGCTCTAAAATCTCCTGGTGGACTGCTGTGTTGACAGTGGACCAACACCAGATGACATGGCATCCCAAATCATCACTGACTGTGGAAACTTCACACTGGACTTCAAGCAACTTGGATTCTGTGCCTCTCCAATCTTCCTCCAGACTTTGGGACCTTGATTTCCAAATGAAATGCAAAATTTACTTTTATCTGAAAAGAGGATTTGGACCACTGAGCAAGGGTCCAGTTCTTTTTCTCCTTAGCCGAGGTAAGATGCTTATGACGTATCTGGTTCAGGAGTGACTTGACACTAGGAATGCAACACTTTTAGTCCATTTCCTGGACACGTCTGTGCATGGTGGCTGACTCCAGCCTCAGTCCACTCCTTGAGAAGCTCACCAAAGTTCTTGAATCGGCTTTGCTTGACAATTCTCTCAAGGCTGCGGTCATCCCTCTTGCTTGAGCACCTTTTCCTAACACACTTTTCCCATCCAGTCAACTTTCCATGAATATGCATTGATACAGCATTCTGCGAATAGCCAGCCCTTTCAGCAATGACTTTCTGTGGTTTACCCTCCTTGTGGTGGGTGATAATGAGTGATTTCTGAACAATGTCAAGTCAGCAGTCTTCCCCATGATTATGGGTGTGTGTACTGAACCAGACGGAGAGATTCATGGTATTTATACTGCATAGTGATTTACTTAAACTCAAAATGGAATATTCTAATATTTTGAGAAACGTTTTTTCTATTTTTTTGAGCTGTTGTCTGTAATTATCAAAATTAAAAAAAAAAATGCTTGAGACATTTTAGTTTTAGACCGCAGTAATGAGTCTAGATTATATACAATTTTCACTTTCTGAAATAACTGACAAGAAATATTGAACTCTTCCACGATATTCTAATTTTTTGAGATGCAACTGTCATGGAGTATTTCATGTGGGATGCATTTTCCCAACTTTTTAACCTTTTCTACTGCCTATAGATGATGTGATATGGTCGCTAAAATCTTGAGAAAGTACTCAAACCGTGGTTCATGGGTCATTAGCCACTGCTGCTGATAATCTTTCCTCATTAAGAACAGTTTTGGTCCTCCCTCAAGGTTTGTTATTGGTATCCATATTTTAAGAGCTAAACCTATTGAACCAACGCTGAACAGTTTGCACTGTGGTATCAGTGTTCACTCCAACAGTTGTTATCAACAGCTTGAGCTTGTCCGAATTTGAAATCGTACTTTAAAATTTGTCTAACTTGTTGAGAGCTCAAAAACCTCTAATAATAATGAGTTATAGCTCTATTTACATTGAATCTGAAAAAAAAATGCAATTAGTAAATCTTTCACTTTTAGCATTATTCTCTATGATGTAAAAAAAACATTTTATATGTAACAACCTAAAATATTGTAAAATGTCTTTTGGTTATTTTTATGCTTTAGTAATATTTTTTTCCGTAATTAATACAAAAATATATTCTAGATTATTTTTGATAAATTACATCATTACTAAGACTCAGCGATTATTTATTATTTACAACTGTCGAAATAAACAAGCACTTTCATCCTCCACTAAAGGTCATTTTTAAAAATCTTTTCTTCCCCAGTTTTTAGTAAATATTTTGTTTGTTTCTATGTTTAGTTACTGTTCAATTACAACTAAATACTTATTTCATATAGTCTTACTACCTATTGCTTTTCCAACAACGAAACATTTCTTTTGATCAAAAATGAGTGAAAACAGTTTGAGAAGCCCCAACCTAGAGAGTAATGATGATGATAATAATAATAATGATACTTACCTTGTGTATGAATACTTATTGTTGTGTCTATTGCAACTGAGCTTGATAACAGGCTGTGAAGAAAAGAAAAAAACGGTAAATAAAAAATAAAAAACTGTTTATCCCGGTCTTGATATACGAGGCCAGCCATTCAATATTAACAAAGAAATGGCCCACCTAGGGCAATGGCACCGTAGTTGCACTTATCTCAGAATCCTAATATCTAATGACAATGACAGAACAAACTTTTTGGGTTCCTGATATAACCGAAGTAGACATGCAGCTTTGTCCGTTCACCAACCTCAAAAAGCTGCACACACCAGTTCCTCGCTCACTACCACTATTTACAAAGCTGCATACTGATTCCTAGCAAGATTGTAAGTAATTCAAGTAGACATGCAGCTTTCACCGTTCACCAATAGACTCCAGTAGGATTTGGGGGGCAATTTTTTTCCGCTTCTAGGGATCAAAATCGAGGAGGAACTTTTTTCAGTTTTAGACGTTAAAATTCTTTCCCCCACTTTTAGGTGCCAAAGCCAAAGGGGAACTTTTTCTTTCACTTTTAGGGGTCAAAATTGAGGGGAAAATCTTTTTCCACTTTTATTGGTCGTAATCAGGAGGAACTTTTAATTCACTTTTAGAAGTAAAAATCCAGGAGAGACTTTTTTCCACTCTTAGGAAACTTAGGGAGGGAACTTTTCCCATTAAGGGATAAAAATTAAATTGAATTTTTTTTCCTTTAAAGTTTCTGCTTTAAAAGAAATG
Organism: Architeuthis dux; assembly: GCA_006491835.1. Lineage (NCBI taxonomy): Eukaryota > Metazoa > Mollusca > Cephalopoda > Oegopsida > Architeuthidae > Architeuthis > Architeuthis dux. The sequence goes on along the minus strand of VCCN01001484.1, from coordinate 3,693,645 downwards.
TTTTAAGCAAGTCGGTGTTTGAAAATTCATATTTTTAGCGAGAGGTTCAATTCACAATGTAAGTATAATATTAAACTGGACCCTTACTTTGTGTGCTTCTGTGAATCTTTATTGTGGGGTCTGGGTTTGCGCTTACACCGATAATAATAATTTGATATATATCTATCTACCTATCCAATTTTGACCTCTTTCCCGTCGTACACAGGTACCTCATCTATTACAATTATTATTTATTTTATTTAGAATATTCCATATTTTATTTAGAAAGAAAGATGGGAGAAAAAGTGGTTAGGTTGTTAACCGAGGAGGTAGAAAGAGAGAGGGGGAATGGGAGATTAGGTAGGAAGAGAGGGCAGAAAAGAAAGTTAGGTGGTTCACTGCATATGGAAAATATGAAAATAATCCATGTTTGTATAACAGATAAAATCATGACTGGCTATGAGGATTGGGCAGGATAAGGGTGAGAATAAGAAGATACAGCCATAGGGTGAGAGTGTTTTGTTATTAAAACTAAAATAAAAACTTTTTGGCAACATTCAACTTTTCTCCTAAGTATATTTATTGAACAGATATATTTCAACTTGTCAAGCCATTTTCAATGTTCAGTAGACAAATTCTACTCAAATTCTGATTATACGTCAGGATCTTTTTAAAAAAAAAATCAGTTGGAAACTATTAAACTTTTTCCCCAAACACAATAAAGATATGTGCCGTCGTGATTTAAATCTATGTAACACCTTTTGTTATTATTTGCTTTATTCTGTTCTCTTGCTTTTGTTTTGTTTTTTGGTGGGAGAAGTTGTTTAATTTAATTTAATTTTTTGTAAATATTTAGGCATAATCCCGTCTCATAGTCACTTCTGCCCGACCGTTTTCTTACAGTCTTTCCTCCTTTCTTTCCTGGCTCTGTCACTACCATTACTATCATTCACTCTCTCTCTCTAATCCTCCCGCTTTGTTTATGTATGTGTGTGATTGATTAATAGATTTCGACACCCTGTTCAACTTTTTATGCAATGCCACCCCTCTCATGGTACCATCCTTCTGAGTATTTCTAAAAAAATTTATTAAATTCTATGCACGTGTCTATGAGGAGATAGCAAACAGCATAAACACCATTTTTGTGTGTATATACAAGATTTTGGTCAAAGCCTGGAATTGATAATTTAAATCCATGCATTTTCAGTCGTAGTATAATCGACATATATAAAATGTAGTGTATATATAACACTTTTCAGTGAGCACACAGATACTACACTCTGATCCTAGGCAGAAGTGCTGATGCATACGTAAATTTTTTCCATTTAATCAACTGAGTTCAAGTGGTTAATGAAAGATAGATGAATTCATTAAAAAAACCTGTTTAAATGTTTCAGTTGAAGACCAAGTGTCAAATCAATTTTAAAAACCCTCACCACTTTACAAAAAACAAGTCAAAAAGTGAATAAGCATCATTTTTCTACATCCACTTACCGTATAGGTATTTTTTTCATCTTATTTCTGTTATTTTTTATCACAACTCCCAGATTGTCAATCTACAAGCAGCGAAAATGAGGAATAAAGATTAGGCCTCTGGTGAGATTTGAACTCGCATCCATTATTCTTGGTCATGGAGGCTTATTCTTTATTTCTGATCTGCTTACTTATTGATCATAGAATGAATTGTGATAAAAAACAACAAAAATAAGATGAAAGAAATACTAGTCAAAAATTAATAATAATCGACAATGTTTCATCTAAGAAATTCAAACACTATTACCTTACGGGTATTCGCCAGTAGGTTTTGTTCTTCTTCACTAGACGTGAGAAGTGGGACCAGACAAGAGGGTTCTTCTTCTTTCATCTTCTTTAGAGCAGGCTCTATTATGTTAAGAAGGTCTTGGACAATGTAGTAACGGGCTTCAGCCTGTAGTTCTGTGAGTCCCACAATAGTGTCAGGCAGGGTGACTTTGTCGTCTCGTAAGAAATTGAGAATCGTGTCAAAGTGCTTGCCACTGCGATCAATAAGAATCCAGCCTGGAAAAGAATTAGCAAAAAGGGTGAAATTTATTTGGCATTTCAAAGGCACCTTATTTTACAGCATTGAAATATTTCTCAAGTTATAGAAATATAAATGAAGTATAAAATATCCAACTTTAAAAATGATGGCACAAGCCATGATAGTTAAACATACACACTACATGGCACATGCTGTGATAGTTAAACATACACACTACAGTTTGTGGCAAACTGGTGTATAAATCATTGTTTTGTTTAGTTCATACTAATTCTGTCTTTGTTGTTTTTTATATCAATGTTTCAGACACTGTACCCTCCAGCATTTCCTGGGTACCTTTTGCATTATGAAAAGTCAATCCTTGCTCTGAGTGGGCATTGTTTTAACACTATAGTTTGTTTTTAAACTCATTCAGCAATAAAGAAGTTACTTAATGATTATGGAAATTGAGCCGATAAACTGTACTTAGTAGCTGTGAACTAAAAATCTTTTACATTTTAATTCCATCTCAATTTCCACTGGTTACAAACATTTTGGGCTGGTCATGGAGGGATCAGGGTTCAATGTTTCAAATCAATTTAGGACCTTTAGTTTCATTACTCATTTAAATAATTGTAGTTCACATAGTATAGAGAGGCAATGTGTGAAGTCATCAGCATACTTCCGGTTCCAAAGCATACTCTTTTTACAGATTTGTGTCGCACTTAATCAGCAAGGTTTCCGTGGCTGAAGTGATTGAGGGGATGTCAGATAACTGTTAAATGCTAATTATAGAGTAGTCTCCTTTATTTATTTATTTGTAAATGTATAAAAAATATGGATTCATTCTTGTCACATCAGATTGCTCTAATTTTCTCTTGAAGGGTTGTCTAGTTATTACTATTATTTTATTACTAGTTTTACTCCATCTTATTATTGTAGCTTTTTATCACAACATTTTGGGTCGATACACTCTTCATCATTACTCCATCTCATTACTGTTGCTTTTTATAACAACACACTGGGTCAATAGAATCTTGGACTGCTAAGGAAAACAGCACAAAATCAGAAATAAAGAAGCAGTTTCCAAAGAAACTTGACTTTGCATCCTATAATTTGGGAATGCATCTTTCATGGACATCACCTCAACCAATTCAGCCATGGAAACCTTGATGATTAAGTGTGGCACAAATCTGTAGTCATTCCCCATGCTTTCCAATTCTTTTTATGCGGCCTACTTTAGCAGGTCTAAATAAGCAGACATGTTTAAATTTGAAGTGTACAAAGTGTGGCTATTAAATAACAAGACTGGGCTTAGGTAAGTTGAACCACAAGACACATGCGCAAACCACATGGTATACATTGACCAATGGGAAAGCATAAACAACTCTTGAATATGTTTCAATCCGCTTGCATCTTCAGTTCGCTATTACACATTTTTGGAACGTGTCATAAAATTGGTCAGTTCAAAAATCAAGCAAAACATCAATTTGACATTTTAGGTGAAATTGAATAAAACGGCTACCAAATCTTTTTGTAGGATAACTGAAGTTTATAGGAATGCATGTCATGTGCACGTGTGTTGGAGTAGCACATTTTGTGACGATCGAAAGGATGTCGAAGATGATGAACGTTGTGAATAGCCAATGTCAAGAACCGAATTGGGTTCCAGATGGAGCAACAGTGAACCAACACTATTATAAACAGGTTGTAGAATATTTGCAAGAAAAGGTCAGAAGAAATGAGGCCACAATTGTGGGAAAATGCTTTCATCCTTCATGAGGACAATGTGCCAGTACACTGAGTGTTCTCCTCGGTGAAGCAGAGAAATGCATCAGAGTACTTGACCAGCTTCCCTATTCACCTGATATAGAACCATGCAACTTTTTTCTTTTCACTAAAATTAAGGGAACCCATTTTGAGTCTGTTCCAGCACTCAAGAAAAAAATGACGGAGCTTTTGAGACAACAGAAGAAGACCTACTGCATTGCTTTGATCAGTGGAAGACCAGAAGGCAATAGTGTTTAGTTGCAGAAAGGGAATAGATTGAAAGGGAAACAAATTGAAATGGAGGTTTTCTTCATTAAAATTGAATTACAGAATTAGTCTTATTATTTAATAGCCACACCTTGTATTTACAAAGAAGATCAGCAGAAAAATATCCCAATGAAATGATTGTTTCCAAATAAACAAAGGCTTGTTCCCTACCTTCTGAGTCTGTAAGGACATCCATTCGTCCTGAAAACATGGCTCGCAGCATTGTGTCATGTTTCGTGAGGGTTTCAATTGTTGTGTAGTACAGCCTACCCCCAACATTTAGTTTGACGTATTTCGAGGAAATGGTCTTTTTGGTTTCGGTTTTTGGTTCCCCAGACATGGAGATGCTCTTCTGATGAACTTGGAACAAAAATTGGTTTTAATTAATATATTAAATAGAGAGATGAATAAAGAATATTTTTAAAAACTCAGAGGAATTATTCAAATCATTGCAATTTTTTTACTTAAAATTTATTTTAACAAGTTTTGACACTCAGTCTGTATTTATAATCAGGAATGCAAGAGATTGTTAATGGTCAGGAATTAATGCAAGTGTAACTGACAGAATAGGACTATTATATGTATAATGTAATTGCATTACTAATGATTTTATTATAGAAATACATAGAAAATTAGGAAGAAAAGATTGTCAATGATCAGAAATTAATGTAAGCATTACTGACAGAATAAGACTATTACATGTGTAATGTAAATGCATTGCTAATGTTTACTATAGAAATACACTGAAGAAATTGATTGTCAGTGATCAAGGATTAATGCAAGTGTTACTGACAGAATAGGACTATTATATGTATATTTTACTTGAATAAATGATAGAAGACGAGCACTCATGGAAATTCTATGTTAAATTTGTGCACTTTAGCAACAAAATACATTATATACACAGAAAAAATGATATTATTTACATTTTTAAATACTGGCTGATGCATTAACAAATTTATATACAGTTAATGAAAATCAGTATCATCTTGTCTTATTGTCTATAACTTTGAGAAGAGTCATTAACATTCCAAATCTTGTTCAGTCAATTGAACTCCTCCTTTGAGTTCTTTATGATGTTAGAGCATTTTGGCTGATCCAATCTTCAGACTTGCTCAAGTGTATAATCACTAAGAAAAATTGGTGGTGGTATGGTACCATCTGTGTATCTAGTGTTGCGGAAATAGACTCATCTGGTTAGTATATTAACGACCATTGTTCTTCTCCCATCAATTTCTGAGGAATAAGCATTTTTTTCCTCTCTTTTCTCACAGATTACACATCTGATGAAGGCTGAAGAATGGATTGGCCAAAATGTTGTGGCAACAACATTAAGAATACGAAGAACAAGTTCAATTGTCCAAACAACATTTGGAAATCATCATCCTTAATTTTTAAGAATTTTATCAAACACAATACAGATCACTATGGCCCAGTTTCGGTAGGCTGTGGTACAATCCACCACCAAGTCATACCAAAGACACAAATGATATTCAATGCCTCATGGGTGGGAGTGTACAGTTGCTAAGCACAAGAATTGGGGAACCTCTATATACACCAATTCTCATAAGATCACCAAAGTTAAGCCATTGAGCCTGGTCAGTACCTAGATGGGTGACCATTGGAGAATAGCAGATGCCAAATGCAGAATAAAGATTTGACTGGCCTGGCAAGCTGGAATAAGGTCTTACTAACAATTGCCTGTGAGTACCTAACACACCTTCAATGAGGGTATAAGCAGAGAATGATGATCCGAAAGATAATATTCGTTAAGTTAAACATTTTCCTTTTCTTCTGCCTTACAATTCTTCTTGACTTAAGCCTATTATTACTGGAAAAGTTCAAAATTCAAATTATCCCAGGACCTAGTGTCAGGGGTACCATGCATTTTTCAGGGCAATGGGGCTACTTGGCAGTAATATGTAACAGGTTGTACTATTTTAGATGGTACCATTCACTAGGGAGTAACCCTGACCTGTTGAAAGAGGTGGATTCATGCCTTTCTCTTTCGTGCAAAGAGAACACTACCTTGACCGGAATTTGCCGATTCATTTTCTGTGCTGTTAACCATTGGGCCCACTCCACACTGGCAATGTAAGTGGTGTAACACTTACATTGCCAGTGTGGAGTGGGCCACAGTGAATGTAAGTATTACATACACACACACACAATAGGTGCAAACCATCAATGGATCCGGTGGTAATCAGGAAATTTATGAGTTTTGTGCATTTTTTCTTTTAGAGGTGTGTGAGAAGCACCTTGTGAGTGCGGGTATGGTATATAGGTAGGTAGACATGGTACGAACAAGCTTATTTATACACAAGCTTCTAGATACTGCAGTTATTACTCAACTAAAATCATGGGTGGGAGTGTACAGTCACAAATTTGTTGAAATCTTTCATACCATTCAAAAGAACTCAATAAGATCTCTTATTTGGAGTTTGCTATTATCTTCCACTGGAATTACAAAGTGCTTATTATTAAATAACAAACATAGTGCCCATCAAAAATGACGGTATTATTTACGTATGGGGCAGCACTTTTGCCTAGGATCAGAGTGCAGTATCTGTGCACTCATTGAAAAGTGTTACACACAAAAAAATATGGATACACGACGCGTTTTATATATGTGGATAAGTTAAAGTGAGGATTAAGATTTGTTACACTTTACTGGTAGGGTTAGTTATGATCCAGTCCCAGTGAATAGGTCAAATAGGTACTTTGAGTTGGAGTGGACCAGAAGTGTAAACGACGTTTTTCAATTCAACGTCGTCTTGAGGGTGGTACCAATCTATTACACAGTGTAACGTGAAACATTTTCAGTAGAAAATAATAACTAACCCCCAAAAGTTTTATTTTATTAGAGTTCTAGAAGTTGAATGTTATATTTATTTATTTTTTAAAGAAAACTCCATCTATAATCATGGCGGTTTTTTTTAATAATCCGAATCGGATGTTATAAAATCGATTCCGAATTTTTTTCAAGATATGGATGATCAGAAATATCACTTTCTTCTTCTTTCTTTTAATTGATAAGCAGAACAAAAATATAGATAATACCCTATATTAAATCGTTTTGCCTGATTTTTTATGAAAACAAAGCATATCATTAAAAACTTTGAGTTTTTACAGAAAAAAGGTATTTTGAGGTCATAATGAAAAAAAGGTAAGACTTAAAAACAGGAACAAAATTATTACCCAGTCTTCACACTAAGACGTATTTACTATTTTTTTTTAAAGATTTGTGTACTTGATATTTTAACTTATTGCAAATGAATAATCTTTTTAAAAAAAACTTTTTACGATTGTATTCTGGTTCGTCTTAGCGTGTTTTCGACGCCTTTAAAATTATAAAAACAGGAGGTTAAAATGCATTATCAACTCAAGTAAGTAAATTAACTAAATTACTGTTTTTTATGCAGGTTTAAACACATAACAATCAATCGAGATTATTCAAACATTCATTATTATTATTACTATTATTATTTATAGATATTGGTAAGGAAAAAATGTGGGGAGGAAATAAAAACTCACCAACAAACAAACACTCCTGTGAAGAAACTTGATTACTAAAATACTAATAATGAATAAATGGCACGTCGGTCGAAGGAGAGGGTTTAAAAAAAACAAAACAAAAAAATCGACTATGTTGGCCCACAAGCAACGACTACTGTCCAGGGATGATAAACCAGGTGATGGACAGTGTCGTTGGTGTTTGGGGTCAGTTTCTTCGAGGTCAATCGAGCCAGATTCGAGGGTCAACCAGGCAAATTCTTAGGATCTTATCGACTACTTTTCACTCCAACCCAGCGGCGACCATGAACGTCACAATAACATTGCCGTGACGTCATACAAATGTGGCGGTGACGTCATCCAGGGAGCGTCTCGTTATTGCTATCGACCAGTGTTGCCAATTCAGATATTTCTCATCTAAATCTAGATCTTTCTGGTTGCGTCTAGGTGTCAGATATTGCTACTTAGATGATTTTTAATTAAATAAGTAATATTTTATTTAATTTATTGTAATAAAATAAACAATATTTTTAATAAAATAATTAATATTTTAATAAAGTAAATGTT
>VCCN01001484.1:3653469-3671955 GCA_006491835.1 Architeuthis dux | reverse complement strand
TTTTTTTTTTTTTTTTTTTGTATACCTGAAACAAAACTTAAGTTAAAATTGGTAGTAAAAAGACATCTTTCTCATCCTTAAATATAAAAATTTCTATTGGTCCCCACTAAATTTCACATGGTATTTTTAGTTTCCCGCGTTAAATTGTTGAAATATTTTTTCTTAGTTAAAACATGTAAAACAACTTGGCCAGTGTTTTCTAAAATCTGCACATATGCTTCTGTAGGTAGATTAAACAATTCATGACTTGTGCTTCCCACGCCATGACGAGTTCCCTTCAATAGAATGTTTAGACTCTATTGGATACTTGAAATGTATTTAAATATCCGTCTGAACAATTTGAATTTTCGATAATTTAACTCTGGAAACTGAAAGTATATCAACTTTTTTGATCGATAAATTTACTGGATATTGAATTAGTTAAATGAAATCCAATACAATTGAATTTTCCCCCTGTAAACTCCCTCTATACAACTATGCCCCACTATATAAACACAATCTTCGAAGGATTAAGCATTTCTAGTAGGAAATACAAGTTTACAGTTTAAAAATACTGCTCAGTAAACTGGTTGGATAGGACCTTACCTTGCTTAGACTATAAAGAAAAATACTTAAATGTATTTTTTCCCACCTTATCAATAGGTGGATATTCTGGTTGCGAATGACCCACATAGATATTGATGTACTTCATCTCGCCACTCCCTAATACGGGAAAGAATGTTTTCAGTAGGTTACAAGGTTGAACGAGAAAAAAACCCCCCTTTAATAGGGTCAATTAGGATTGTTTAAAATTTTTCGATATAATGTACGTATTTAAATTCTCCCGGAAGTGTTTTTTTTATTTTTTTCCCTAAAGATTCTCTTGTTTAATTGAATACTGTTGTAGTCACAAATGGAGCATGTGATTGGAAGACTTTTAAACATTTATTTTCGTAATACAAAATCATTTAGTACTAGTTTACTGTACGAACTGATTTAGTGGGGAAAAATAATCATTCTGATAAAATTGAGGCCATGATGAATAATCTCGCCGGTTGAGTTATCAGATAAAACCTTGAAGTACAACTATTTGTTTGAACTTTAGAAATAAACCTGAGAAACTTCCTTTTGGTTCTTTTCCCTCTTCTTCCTTCTCTGTAAAAGAAAAGATTCAATGCCCGGATGTTAACTCTTGTCTCATTTAAAATTGATCAGATTATCTATTCCGGTTTATTTATTTATTTTTCCTTCACGTTGGAATCTCTCAAAAACTTTTAGTGATCGATGGTGAAAAAATTTGCAGACTTTAGGAAGAAAAGGCAGAAACATCTTTAGTTTCTATTTTCGCACCACGTGGGTGGTTTTATTACGGCACGCAGTGGTGGTATAACTAACTAAACTATTCAAAGATTTATCTCCTCGTGAATTTTGATCTTTTTAAGGTAGTGGGATGGTATTGACTAATCTTTTTTTGTCTTGAAATATTTTTCTCACAAAAACCAATTTACTTTGTGGTATACATTTTTTTTTCAATCTTTTGTGTATCTATGAGAATTTTTTCTTTTCTTTGTTCTTAAATTTGAATATCCGCCATTTTGGGTTATAAGAATGTCTAGATTTCTCATTTTCCCCCTGAAACGCTCAAGGAAGTTCTATCGTATGGGTGGGTCCCTTTTAGAATAACACTAAAAATATATATAACACTGGGGAGTGTAAGAAAACTGAACATGTGGTGGGTTATCGAGCCGCTTTGACCTTTAGTTTTGTCCTCGGTCTAATTTTATATTTCGCACAGACGTCGTTCGTAGCAATATACATGAAACTGGTTTAATTCTTAAGTTGTTGGCGTCATGAATTTTTCGTTATTGTCTAACATTACTAAATGGGATTTCCTGTAGAATTGAAAATCGTATTACAGAAACTGAAGATATCGGTGCATTCATCCTGTTCTACAGAAAAAAATTACAATTGACTCCGTCCATTTTTATTTTTTTGACTGATTGACAGAACTTGAATGAACAGTAAAACAGATTAAAAACAAGAACACCTGCATGATCACAATAAATTCTCTTATGACATCACGATGTTCTGTTCGACCTCATTAAAAATAGATCAAATATAAATATTGAAAATCTCTCTTGTCTCATGTATAATTCAGCTTTTTAATTTGTGAAACAAATCTGACACGCCCCCCCCCCCATTTTTTCCCCTTCTTTCTTCCGTGTGTGTGGCGGGTGTCTAAAAAATTAAATACTGCAAACAATGGTGGTGATATCACAATGTTTTAACTTCTGAAACCCGGCAATAATGATTACCTAATTATCCTCTTTAAAATGATGTAACTTTCTCTAGCTGATATGAGTAAACATCTTTTTATTGTAAATTTTTCTTGGAATTGGCAATACTGACTGCATTTAATTTATTTAAAAAAAATTTTTTTGGGTTTAAGAGTTTCAATTAGAATCTCTTCTGCCTTTTGAAATTTTGTAATAGAAATCTGGAATGCTTTCTCTTGATCAGTATGCGCATGCTTTGACAAATACAGGAACTTTCTGGAAACAAGCAGTGTGACATCTTTGCTTTCTAAAAATATCTTTCTACATTACCTCTTGAATTAAGTGGGTTATTCATTTTAGCAAAACTTGTTTGCTTGAATGTCCAGTTGCTAAGAAACAGTCTCTTTATTTCTTTCTTTTCCACTTGTTAGAATAGCTGCTTTTCCTGTTCAGGAAGAATTTCTTTTCTCTTTGCATTACTAGGATTGATGTCATTGTACTGTAATGATTTTATAGTGGCTTGTCTTTTGTCAATTTAAAACATGGATTAAAGAAAGGGAAACAAATACGTGATTTATGTCTAAAAATGTTTAGATCTGTCATTAACTAGTTAATCATCACTCCTGTGAAGTACTGGATTAATGGTTTTTGTTGGATTAGTTGAACACTTGTTTCATTATCTAAAGCCTCATCGTACGTCTGCAAAATGAAAAACAAACTATTTAACAAGGTTCAGATAAAATAGAAAGTTATATTTACTTGTTTTTAAAAAAAAAAAAAAAGTTTAAACTGAACATTTAAATGTCTAAGGATTATTTTAGTGTTGAAAAGTGACATATCAGGAATTGTTGATGAACCTGTTACTAGCAAAATTTGTCTGGATTTGTGGTGGAACTGGTTTACCAGTGTTCAGATGAGCAATCAAAAACTTGTAACATTGAGAAATTCAGTGATATTACAAAATTGTAAGAAAAGTACTCTGCTTTGTATGGAAATGCAGCTAATTTGTTTCCCCACCATTTCCACAATGATAATTGCCATGTGTATTTATGTATTGTTTATTATAGTAAATATTTGACCTTTTTTTTTCTCTCCCCACAGAATACAATTATCCTGGTGCTGGAGGTGGGCAAGCTGGGTAAGATTTAAAGAAAAAGATTTTTCTGACATTTTGACTTTTATCTAAATTAGGTGATTTAAATCCTTTTGTGTTTTTCCTTTCTTGAATGGGGAACGTCAGGGTCAATCTCTAATGCCCGGAACTTCCCAAAGGGAAATTACGAGGACTAGATAATTTCTATCACGGGGAGCTGGATAAATACCTACTGAGTGTTTATATTCAGTTCTATTATAACACGTACAATTCTTTTATAAGCTGGTTTTATAAAGCTTTTGGATACAGTTTAGACCCCTTTTTGACTAAAATGTCAATGATCATGCTTACAGTATTTTTGAACAAAAAGTAATTGGTGAAATAAACTTGTTTTTAAGTTGAAAATATGAAAATCCAAGCTGGACTCAACAACTATTCAGTTTGAGTTGATTTGGGCACACCTATATCAAGTGGTCATATTTTAAATGGATCCATATATCCAAAGAAAAATGCACACACAGCATTTTAAAGTGGAAGTTTTTTTCTCTACATATGAATTTATAAAAATTCTCTTTCAACACCATTTAAAAAAATCTTTTTTTTTTCCCTCACAGGTACAGCTACAATGCCTATGGCAGCACCCCAGCAGCTGATAGTAGCTCCTATCAACAGACAGCATACAGTCAGCAGGTCAGTCCTTTTTAATGTCTTGATTACATAGCATAATCAGACAGTTAACTGCTATTAATAGAGAAAATTGTTGTATTATGAACACATATTGAAAGAATTCAGTTGTCTAAAATTTAAAAAATATAAAGCAAGAAAAAGCTTAATCTTGATGGCAATCCTGAAATTGTCTTCAGCGTTTAAGTCAAAAGTTGGATCCATTAGACTTTAACGTAACAGCAAAAACTGTTACGTTAATACAGGTGTCCCTCGTTATAACGTGGGTGTTGGCATCCAAGAAAGTCATCTGCATTATAGCAGAGCTGTAATAAATGTGGGGTGGGTAAGGGCGATAGATGAAAGGCAGCGAACATCGTCTAACGTAACTAAAAACTTAAGTGAGACTTGAGCAAATAAACCTACACTCTTTAATGTTTTTTATAATTAATACCACCAAAATAACTACAATATATTAGTCTATCAAATTTCAGTATTTAAAAACAATGTTTACATATTTACATCGAAGACTTAACCCATAAGCCGCTGCACCTTCAAGTACCCTGGAGGAGGGGGTGCTCAAATTATTAAAAGTTGTGTTCATTCACGGCAAAAATGTTTTTGTCTAATACATTTCATGTTGGTTTTCTGGTGTACAGCGAGTAATATTTCTTGGTGTGTTGTATCAGGCTTACGGGTTCAAAGGGAAATTCTGGTTTTTATTTGGTTTTCTGGTCGAGTGGGAGATAATATAGGTAAAAGTATTGGTCCACCAACCGCCCGCCTGCCTTATATTGTGAACCACTTATATTGGAGATGTCTGTACTGTTTACTATTAAAGTTTTGAAAGTGTAAATGATTCTATGAATATATCCTGAACCCCTTTCAATGCTCTCCAACCTTCCCTTATATTTTGAAAGATCTATATTAGTGGTTGTCTTTTCCAATCCGTGTTTCTCTTGCACATAATGCTTTAAAAAGGTTCTGTTAGAAATTCCAATTGCAGCATTTACTGCTCATATTGACAGTGGAGCTCTTGTGTGAATAGTAGGTAAAATAAAAAATGAATTTACCTAAAGGTGTAAGAGAAATAATTTTAATCAGTATTTATTCCCCTTATAATCAAATTTTTTTTTTTTTTTTTTTTTTTTTTTTTTATGAATTTGAGTTCGATAGTTTTGTTTTCACGGTTTCCCTTATTACAGGGTTATGGTCAGACATACAGCTATGATCAAGCATCTTACAGTCAGACCCCAGCTGCCCCTCAGGCAGCTGCACCATCTTCATATGCTCAGCAACCTGGCTATGGTCAGGCAGCTTATGGACAAACTGTTTACAGCCAGTCAGGTAAGTGTTCTTCCAATTTAATTTGTGAGTTTCTTTGAAATATTAATCTTTGTAAATAACATAATTGTTGACTAATAGCTGAAGACATTTTGAGACGGTTGACTTGATGCATGTTGGATCCATAGCAGCATTTTTCCTTGTGACCATTCTCATTGGATGCAGCCCAGTCTTAAAGTTTGCTGATTAAAAAGCTAGTTTTGGTGATATCTGTTCCTTTTGCTGCTTATATATAGGAACTTCAGACGCAATGTTGTATTTGCTTTTTGCTTCTTTGACTACGCTTGTCGAGTCAGAAAAACAAATCTATATTTACCTTCAACAAAAGACTTTCTGCTAAGCTTGTGTAATATCTTGCATTAAGGGTTCATGTAACCAAATCATCTCGTGTTAAAATATGACTTGTACTCTAGGCTATGAAGCCATGTTTTAAATTTTGAAATGGCGTTGCATTGAAAAGAAAATGCAAAACTTATTAAAAATACTTTTTTTTTTTTTTTTTTTTTTTTTTTTCATTCACTTGAGATTGTCTTGATGTAGGTGGAATGTCTTTGCTAAACTAAATACAATTGTCATGATTACCCAGTTCTGTTTGAAACAAAAACTAGTATTTCAACTTGTAAGTAAAGGCCATCAAAACAAATTTACTTCACTTTTAAAGCTTCACCTCATTAGATGCTAATGTATCATTTGGTTAATAATGGTCTTTAAAATATAGGTGATGCTGTATGATCTTAAGCTAATTTAGAATGAGTTTAAGAGAATTTCCAATGAGGATGACCATCTGAATATGTTGCATGGACTATTGAACTTGATTGGGGACTAAATCTCTTCTGTCCTGTATAAAACTTTCTGCTCATTTAATGCTAACATTGATCTGTTGATGCTTTTGGTATTTTTTTTTATTTTGATCACTAATACTTGCTGAATTCTATTTACTGATATCTATTTTTTATTTGACTAATTCGTGTATGAATCCACATGTGATTTGCTCTGATGTCCTTATATTGTGTTCCCTTCAAATCTTATCACTTTATGAGAAAACTGGCCATCTCTGGTTTTTTGAAATTATGGATTGAAAAGAAAATTCGAGTTAATGATAGTTGAAATATCTATCATGGAGTAGTGGCCACCTTGTAATAATGCCCAGCCTTTCGGGCAACTATGAGTAGTACCTGCTGTGTTCAGGTTTTAGAATATTTTCACAATATGGTAACATTTGAACATGGTATAAATATCTTCCCCCTAATCGTAAGCAATATTAATGCTGTTAAGAGTCAATGCTTATTGTGGGTTCATATCATTTTTGGAAAAAATTTTTTTAACGAGTGTACTAAGCTGTATAATTTCTATTCATAACTTTCGCTCTAAAAGTTGTGTGATTGGCATCTTTTACTAACAGTTAATTTAAAAAAAAAGAAGTTTTCTTTTAGTTCCAAACTTGTCATGCCAACACAGCACCCAGTTCTGTTGCGAAATGGCTACCAATCTGGCATTGATGGTTTGCTACTAATCTCTTTCAGGACAAACAGCTCAACAGTCTTATGGTCAATATGGCCAAACGTATGGTCAGAGCTCGGATGCTTCAGCCTACGGCCAACAATCTTCCTATTCCCAGCAAGGTAAATGGTGCTGCTGTTTTCTTGGATGATTCCACGAGCCAAAACGAAATTGTTTTTTTTTTTTCTTTTTTTTTTTTCTTTTTTTTTTCTCCTTGGTGCACTTAAAGTACTTGTGCTTTGTACTGTGGTTCATAATGTGTGACCCTTACTTCCTCTCTAAACAAATGAAAACCCAAAACTTGTAGCTGGGCTTATCTAGATGACCGTCAGAAGATTCTAACTTAGATGGATTGCTTCCTGAACGATTCTCCTGGATAGCAAAGGAGGTAGGAAAGCTATAGGTATTGATTTGTTGGTTGTTAATTTTGTATCGGCCATGGCCATCTAAGAGGTAATCTACCTGATAAGGTTATTACATTAACACTTTCAATGCTACTTGCTTTAAATACTCTCTATTGTGCTACCTGTTTCCTTGAGACCACTGGTGAGACTGGGTCATAGTTACATCAAAGAAATATAGGTAGAAAAGTACTGCTAGAGAAACAATAATCTTATTTAGACTGACCCAGAAATGCTATCTATGAAAATCTTTATAGTAAGCATTGGAAGTGTTAAAAAATTAACACTAGTTAATGAAGATTAAGAATTATTTTTTTTTTTTTTTTTTTTTTTTCTTTCATCCTGGTATGTGGTGGTGAAGATGTATGTTATGTCTTGTGATGACCAGAAACATTTCTTGCATAAAGTCATTTTTGTAAGTCTCCTGCTTATTCATCAACATGAAAAATCATTTGCAAAATAAGTAACAAGTAGATAACTTTATTTTAAAAACGCATAGTTCTAGTGAGGTTGGGGATAGTTTTAAATTTTCTAATTTGTGAAATTCTGACACTTAATTTTTCCTGTCCTTGCTTTCAGTAGTGTTAAGCATTTAAATGAGCTTTGGGATGTTATGGGTTAGTAATGTTTTTAACCTTGAATAATTTTATTAACTTTTTTGACCAACCTTATTCCCTACTGTAGGCACACGCAATCAAACCGCATACATGTACTTGGTGCTATACCTAGCTCAAGGTTCCAGTATGATTTCTTTTTTCTTTTTCCTTTCTTTTCATCCAGTTCAAGAGGAGCCTTATGGACATTAGATTGTTACACATGGAATGACTTTTCTTACATCCTAGAAAATAATGCTAATTGAAAAGTTTACCAGTTTTTGCAGATTCAATATAAATAGAATTATAATTATTTTGGAGGTTTTTGAACCCTTAACAAAAGTTAAACTTTTCAAGTACAATTTCAAATTAAGACCTGATGTTACTCAAGCTGCTGCTAACATTAACAAAGCATTTAGAGTGAATACAACTACAGTGCAAACTGTTCAGCTTTGGTTCAAAAGGTTGGGTCTGGAAATATGGATACCAATAATAAACATCGAGGGAGGTGTATAATTGGGTACTTGTGTATGTTATGGTCAGACTATTTTCTTAGTCTGACCATACCATACACAAGGGTTTTGAACTTCATATCCATAATAAAAGGTTAATAGGGAATTCATACTTTTTAATGTGTGACCATTAAACCATTGGAGAAAAGGGTTATTGCTTCAAATTTGTCACATCTTTATTAAATGTTTACTGTTTTGTTTAGATCCTCCTTCATCTATTCAAAAGACATTTCATATGTACCAACCTAATACATGCAGCAGACTTCAAAACTTGACAGCTTTTTCTCCCTCTCCCATAAATGATTATGTACTTTTTATTTTTATAGCACTAAACTTTGTTTACTATAAACTTGTGCTGTAAATGTCCTCAGATAATTTAAAATACTGGCATGTTGTAAAAAGGCCCTTTTCCTTGAAGCATCATCTATGAGCATTTATCTTATCCCAATGGATGACACCTAGCGAAGAGTAAGAAATTAAAAATTGTGAGGGTTGGTAACCGATTCACTTATTCCAAAACTGAAGTATTTACTAAGATATGGTGCATTAACCGTACTCAGTATCCCAGTGTTGCCAATTTAGATTTTATTTTCAATTTTTTTAACTTGGGAGTCCAGTGTTATTTAGATTTTTATTTAATTTTACAAATTAGGAAGTGATTTCCCAATTTAAAAAAATTGAAGAAAAAAAACCCTAAATTGCCAATACTGCATCATCCTGTCTCTAGAAAATATTTTGACTTTTTGCTTGATCTTAATTTTGGGTAAAGTGTCTTTTTGCAATGAGGCAACATCTGAGCAATGTATTAAGTTTTCATTGACAGCTGTATAATAAAACTTAGTGAAAAGTTCTATTGCTATATACTAGTAATTCTATTCTTGTACATGACCAGATTGTTTCAAGAATTGGTCAAGTAGCTATTAGTTTCTCTTCTACTTGTTACACTTCCTACACTATTCAGCAAATCGATAAATACTCCTTGTTCAAAGTATAAAACCATTGTGGATTGGGACTTTGTGTTATTAAGATCATTTTATTGAGACTCGAACAAGTTTCACTTTCATGTGAAACTGACAAATGCTGGAGAATAAAAAATGGAAACTTTTCTATCTGAATAGGAAGTAGGTTGTATGGGGAAATCCTCAGTTAAGTTGAAATTTCCCTGAAGTTGATAGAAATTATGGTGACTGTATTTTAACTGATGCATAGATAAGTTTCTATATATAATTGTTTTTGGGAAGGAGATATTTTTGTGCTACTTGATGGATGACAGGCTGAACAGTACCATTTATCAAAAGGATTGAAGGAACTTTTTTTTTTTTTTTTTTCTAAATTTTATTAGATGAATCATTGTTCTAAATATTTATTTATTTTTTTTTACTTTTTACCTTCATCTTAATTTATTAGTTGCTTTTTATAAATGAAGGTGAAAAGTAGTCATAAAAATATTTAAAAAATGATTAAAGAAACATTTTGAAAAGGGATGTTTCTCTTCTGCATTATCAATGATGCTTAGGTAAATTTATAGGCTCAGGTTTTTATTTTCTTTACAGATGATTTGAATTTTAGATTTGTAACATTTTCACATCAGAGGCTTTTGATAAGCATTTGGAGGTTAGGTGTGCACACTTTGAAGCTCACTTCTAACCGTTATAGAGTAATATAAGACATTACTAAATCTTTTGAGAAAATTTAGAAATATGTTGAAAGTAACACCTAATTTAAATCTTTTTTTAATTTTTTTAAACACTATTTTCATCTTAATTTTAGATGCTTTTCATCACAACTACTTGGATTGTCAGTTTACAGCCATTAGTACACAAGAATGTCTCTTATGTGAGACGTTAACTCATCCCTTTTACCCCTGGGTAACCTGCCTATGCTCGGCAACTGCTCTACTAATTGAGCTACTAGAGCTGGCAGAAGATCAAATCTAACCCATGAACTTATTCTTTACTAATTGGCATAGACTGACAGTTGTGATGAAAAGCAATTAAGATGAAATACTAGTCAATTAATAATGGTTGACAATTGTTCAAAAAATAAATCAAGATACTATTACACCCAAACTATTATACATACTTTTATAAAGCAACTTTATTTAACAAAACAATGTATGGGTTTTTAAAAAAAATATTGAAGTTTTGTAACTAATAAAATAGTGAAAAACAATTGAATTGAAGTGTACTTTGTCACACCATGTAATAAAATAGTATCTTGTTTTAGTTATGAAATATTAAAAGCTTCTAAAGATCTTACCATAACAGTTAAACATTATTGGTCTTTCTAAGATGCTATATAAAGATCATATTGAGGATGAAACTTGAATCATCTATTTTCAGTGATTATTTTAATTTCAGTTCATTTTTTGTGACTGCATGGAGATAAATCTTTTAATTTTTTATTTTCTGAAGGTCCTTGCGGTCAACTGAATTTTCCCCCATCCCCTTTTTTACAGAGTTCCAATTAAAGTTATGAACCTCTGTATTTAGAGTGCACTAATTTTCTATTCTTATCCATGATTTATTTGTTGTACACTCTGAACAATTCTTTGCTTTTATTTTTAATTCTGTTTGTGCTTGAATTTGCATGTTCTAAAATGTATTGTTTCAATGTTTTGCTGTTTTCTCCATTGAAGATTTGCAAATAATAAATCCCTATATTTTGGTTGGATTCATAAGAAATAAAACTATTTGCAATAAAGTTTAATTCTATTCAACTCTAATTTATATTAATGAAATTATTTTTACCCAAATGACTTAAGTATTAAATGTTACTTTTTTACCAAGAATAGCCACATATTTTTGCTTTTTATGATAATCTAATTTGCTAACAGTTTTTCTAAGTGATTTAATTATAATTTTTTTTTCTTAACTATGCTTTTAGTTATTGCACAATAGAATTTTTCAGCACAAATGTTGTCACCTTGACTTGCCAAAGAATATAATGTACTTCCATTTACCAGGGTTGCCAGAAGGGGAGATAATCCAAGCTTTATCTTAGACTTAACCAACACAGGCATTGAATTTTGAAATAAAACTAGGCTGGTATTGAACCTGTCCTCAGACTCTAGATTTCCAAATTCAATGCTAGTCCAATGCCTGTGTTGGGTAAGTCTCAGATAAGCTTGGATTATCTCCCCTTCTGGTCAAATCTACTTACCTCCCTTCTCATTGTAATGATGGGATTAGAGACTTGAAACAATCTTTTCAAATTCCCAGTGAATATTTTATTCACTTCATTTAAAGGGGTTGTCAGTCTTTTTTCTTTGAATGTACTCAAACAGCCATTAATGTCAATTTGTTTCTATATGTTGATGCTTTTTACTTTTGTCTTTATGTTGTCTCTTGCACAAACAAAGCCTGGACAGTCATTTCCCAAGTTATAAAAGATGTCCTTATGGCAATGATAGAATAAGTCCTGTTCACTTGTTATAAAAGCCATTTTTAATTAAAACAATGCGAGGTAACATTGTTAATAAAAATTGCTTTCTTAAGGATTTAAAACTGGTCTTGTGCACTACTAACCTTTGCTATAATAGTCATTATTTCCAGACTCTGCTTGTGTAACAAATGCATGAACAATTGCTTGCTTTTATTTTAAGTTTGTATATTGATTTTTGTTTGTGTGTACTGTATTTTAGACTCTTGTTGTTTTGAATTGTTTTATCAGATTTCATTTCAATCTTATGTGTTTCAGGACTGCCATTTCACCAAGTCTTTATTGATATTGCTTTTGTTTGGTCATTGAAGCTATGGATTAAGCTGCATAGACTTAATACATTTCTGATTAATGCAATATAACATATAAAATGTTTATTCATATTTAAAATGTTGCTTAGACCTGGTTCTGTAGGAACCAGGGCAATTTTTATTGCTTTTCTATTCTCCAGTGATATGGTAAAATCTGTATTTTAGTTTTGAATTTAGTCAATCTTTAAAAATCTTTTTTCACAAAACATGGTTTAGATACTTGATATATTAAATGATTTCTTGGTTTAAAGAAATGGATTTTGTATCACATTATGTGGATTTTCATGATTGCATTGTATGCAAAATTGAATAGCTTTCTAAATATTGAGCTTAAGATACTTGATTATCTACTAAGGCAGTGAACATTTTAAACCAACTGGCAGTTTCTGAGGAGTCCATGAGTGCTGGAACTGGGATTGAGCTTTTAAGTAGGAATTTGAGTTTTAGATAGAATTTAATAGAATGTTTGCTGCATTTAGATTAGGCCAGTGCAGCATTTCACCTTTGCAATTCTGTTTGAAATGTGTTCTGGCATCAGTATTTTTCTCCTTATGCCTTTGTATTGACTTTTTTTTTCTTCTTTTTCCTTAGGTTATGGGCAAGCTGCAGCTCCCCCAGCTGCCAGCAGTGGTGGAGGTGGCTACAGTCAGCAAAGCTATGGCCAGCAGAGTGGTGGCTACAGTGCCCCACCCCCACAGGCACAGCAACAGCAGCCACCGCCTCAACAGCCCAGTGGATATGGACAGCAGAATTCCTATGGGCAACAGCCACAGCAGCCACCAAGCAGCTATGGACAGCAGCATAGTCACAGTGGTAGCAGTTATGGGGATTATAGCCAGCAAGGTGGCTATGGGGGTGCTCCTCAACAACCCCCACCCCAGCAGTCATCTGGTGGCTATGGTGGACCTCCACCCAAAAGTTATGGCGGTAAGTATTGTTTTATGTCTACATAGGGTTTGATAAACTTGAGGTCTAGTTTTGTGGAGTCATACTGAAATAATGAATTTATGATTTCACCTCTCAGATTAGGCAAATTTTGTGCCCCATGAATGCCTGTACCCCATAATTAGGGTGGTTTCTGAGGTTCACTTTTGTGGATTCACATTCCTATTTTGTCTAAACAGAACTTCAATCCAGGAAACCTTATGTAATGGCTTGGTTAAAGAGTTCTAGTTAAAATCTAGACCCTCCTTTATATTTTGTATCAATGATTTCTTTTTCTTTTGCATCTAAATGCCTGCTCAGTTAACCCAGTGTACTCAAGATAATTAGAGTAGGGGTTTCTTCTGTTTGTAGTCTTCACCTACTTTCTAAGGGGTTTCTAAACATTTAGTTCTTATTTATTGGATTTGCAGATAGCCGTGGTAGTAGCCGTGGTGGTGATCGCGGTGGCTCTGGCGATCGTGGTAGTGGTGACCGTGGTGACCGCGGCAGCAGCAGTGACCGTGGTAGTGGTGGCGGCTCGAGCTATGGGTGAGTAGTATTCTCTTCTCCTAATGCTCTTTCTCTCTCATCTTGTCTTTGCTATCTCCCCCAAATCCTCTACAAACTCTTCCTAACTTTTAAAACATTTGTTAGTCTGTGTATAATTGAGGGTTTCTGTGAATTTTAGATTTAGTGCAAAAATAAGTGTAATTTTGGTAGTCTAGGAAAAGAAATGTGAGTCAAGTTGTAGGTACTTTTTTTTTTCTCCTTTCCCCATAAAATAGTTTGATATTTTCAGTAACTTGCATAGAATCTAATAAATTAGCCATTTTGTGGGAATCCAATAACTAAACTTAGTTTCATAACACTTAATGAACCTCACTCCTACTTCCACTAACAAAATTAAAATGTATTTCACATCAACATTTTATAAACTCATTTAGATATATTCATGTGTAAATCAGGATCACCTTGTAACTCTTTCCATCAAAACAAGCACAACTTAGATGCTACATGGTAATGTGAAAAAGATGTCTAAAAATGTTGAAGTTTGGGATTTCTGCAGTCAGTTTGGCTGTTTTGGCCAGTTGAATAACTTGTAAAGGAAATTTGTAAAATCAGCTTTTGTTTTAAAAAAGCTTATTTCATGACACTTGAATGTTAGTGGGTTTTCCTATACAATGAAGTCTTCACCTCTTTATTTATCTGATGTTTACTTTTTGTTTTACACTGAATTATTCATGTTTGGGTGTTAAGCTCCCCAAGTCTGTCCATGTTTTATTTTCACTCTGAACAGTTTTAGTCCCTCAAATTAAGATATGTGGTTTTTAGTGTAGAACTCAATTTACTATATGGGTGAAATTTGGATTAGGAGAAGCAAATTGTTGGAGGGATTTATGACCCAACCCTGATTGTGGGTGGGAATAGAGGATTTGTTTTGCATCAGCCCCTTGATAATATAGCAATTTTGATATTTAAAAACATTTTTGTTAATTTAATGTAGCTGTATTCTTAGATATTCTCAAAGGCTGACATGGTAAACTATAGCGTGATAGGCGCGTCAGATTCTTTTTCTTATTTCAAATGTTTTCAATATTCTAAACACCTGAATATGGAATTGTTAATGTTTTTCAAATATATGAAAGCTGTCAACTCTTCCACTCTAATGTCTATCAGGTACAAGTAGTTTCAATTATGGTGGCAGTCTCTAAAAAAAAAAAATGATTTTAATAAATTACAAAATGAAAGATTGTTCATTAACCTGCTCCATCTTGCACTAGATTGTAAAGAGAATTGTGTAATTTATTCCTTCAAATTAACATTTGATTTTACTAAGCACAATTCTGTGCTCAAGTGCTGAGCTTGTTTTTTTATATGAAGTAAATATTTCTGAAACACATTTTAGATACAGAACGGTTGCGTTTCATGAATTTTGTATAAATGTTCTAAGAATCCAATGGTATTAATAGTTATGTGTATACACAATCCTTAGTGACTTTGCATTGCCTAGGACTAAAGCCAGTTATGAAAGCTTATTCATGGCACACTTTTATTGCATAAACTTAACAAAGTATAAATGGACCAAGATATTGGCATTTCTGATATGGTATATCTAGATATGGAGAGATGTTTGTGTAAACTGCACAAATCTTTTGCCTGGGAACAATGTCAATGTTTTTGCTTTTTCAATCTAATGAAAATGCTTAATGCTATATCCTCTAAAGTTCTGACCAGTTGTAAATTTAGAAGGGGAAAATGTATTACAGCATTCATGTTAATTACAGATTTAAGCCTATTCTATATTGGTCTAATTTTAAGGTCAGTTTTCCTCCTTGTGGACAATAGGGCCACATTGTGGTGTCAGTACCAAGTAGGATTTTCTGAGGTGAGGTAGCCCCATGTCAGTTTTGAAGTGAACGTGAACAGCCTTGGCCCAAACTCTTTGTTTATCGATTCTGTTTTCTGTGCCAATAACTGTCATTAGTGTTCTGTATATTTCTGTGCTCGGCTACATGGTCAATGGGGAAAGTTTTCCTTGCAAGGTGCAAAAATGAAATAAGCAAAGTGAAATCTTTTAAATGTCAGTGCTCCCCCTTTCCTTAACTGTTAATTTTTCTTTGTTACAGGCCTGACAAACTAATTCTTTCAGGCTCCTTTTGTTTGCAAACAGGAATTGAACTATGGTACCTGGGTAAATCTGGTAGCTGCATTTGTCAGTCAAACTAATTTGGTTTACACGTAGAAAAATTGTAATTGCTGTAATCACGTTGGATGATTGCTTATTGGATGGTACACTAGAAACGATGATTCATTTGAAGCCACTTTCTTTAAAATTAAAGCAATTTCCTTTGCCTGCCTTCTGAATAAATGGAAGGTAGACATGATTAATCTGTTTCATACAATATATTCCTCCTAATTAAAACCTTTTTGTCTATAATCTTGAAAGTCATAAACATTCCAAATTTTATTTGCACAATTGAATCTCTTCTCCTTGATGTTGTGAACGTTTTGATCGATCTGTTCTTCAGCCCTCGTCGGGATATGGTATATTTAGATATGGAGGCAAACCTTTTGTCTCTCCGGGTCAATAAAATTGGTGATTAATATTCAATGTGGATCAATCCTTTTCAGCAGCGCTAGGTACACAGATATAACCATACTGCCGACCAAGCACTCCAAACTACACCGGGGAGTTCCCAACATCTGCTTTGCTAAACAAAGGAAACGTGGTGTTGAAATCCGTACTAGTCCAAGTTATGCATTTGGCTGACAAGCTTTTTGTTATCAGATTGAAGACTTTGTTGGTAAATTTGCAAGATAAAATGTAGTTAGAATGTCCCTAAATTGTGACATATAACGCCATATGATTAATAAATATTAAAATGAAAAACGAGGTAAAAACATCTACAGCTTGACTCTTTCAATCTATTTTGTCTTTCATCCATTTAGGTGTTGTAATAATTCAAACCAAGTTAATGAATTAAGAGCTCATTATCACCTGTCTGATGCTTGTGACTCCATTGCTTTACCAAAATTTGAGGTGTCAATCGTGTTATGTTTGATGCTCATTTTCACATCTTGCCCCCCATTTCTTTTTTTTTTTTTTTTTTTTTTTTTTTTTTTTTTTTTTTCCAAAATTTTGTGTTGCCTGTTTAATTTGAAATTTCCGAAAAGGAAAATGGTTCCATATGACTAAACATTTTCTGCATACTTCATGTGTCCTTTTAATCTGTTGCATGGCTCTCATGCTAATATTTTCATTTCTTGCCTTTGGGTCTTGCCTCCCTGAAGTTAATGTGGGGCTTGTAAATGATCTGTCTACTTTGGTGATAAAACGGTTAAGTGACTTGTGTTATTCCAACATTTTTGCAGCAAAAATAGTCTCTGAAACTTTTTGCATTGGTCCTAAGTTAACTCTCTTCATTTGTCTGCATGAACACACCGTGCAGAAGCTGATTTTCTAGCAAACCTATCTCTTGCCACTTTCAAATAACGGGATGTGTGAGTGGAATTCTTGATCCTAATAATGTACTTTCTAATGAAAGTACCCAACTATTTGTGTCCTTAGGAGTAACTATAAACACCCGTCTTGATCTATAAAATTAGATTATTAGTCAAGCCTTTACTTGAAATGACCACTTGAATATGCAAAATTTACAAAGGCTGTGTTTAAAAGGTTAAATTCAAATGTAATACAGTTTATCTTTTGCACTTTGCACTGTCAGTGAATATTTATTTTTTTTTTTTTAAATCAGTTCGCCCCTCCCCCCAAAAAATCCGTTGATAATTGGATTTTTTTTTTTTTTTTTTTTTTTTTTTTTTTTTTGACTCATTTAAAATGAAGTGGGGAAGTATTAACAATTTATAAAAGAAAGATCCTTAGGATCAGTCACTAACAAGGTTTTTCAAGGATGCAGACTTTTTTGACTATTTAAAACATCTTCAAAGAGTAACATCTTTCATGCTAAATCCATTTAATAAAGATTGCTGTAATGATTTTTCTTTATCTTGAAAAAAAATCTTGTGATTCTTTTACTTCTCCATCTTGAAGAATCTGTCCTCCTATTTTGCCCCCTTGTCCCTGCTTCTCTTTCCCGAGTCCCACAACTTGGCTTCACAACAATAGTTTTGCCTCCCTTCCTTTTCATACATGAATCTTTTGCATAGACTTTAAACACACACCCCCTTCACTCTCTCTCCCTTAAATGCTATTTCCTTGTCCAAATATTCATCTACTTCTTTCATTTGTTCATTATCTTTGAGTAATTGTCTCCCTTTATTGACCAAGCTGGTAACTAAATTGGTACATCACTTGATAAGAGTTTTTGATCTTGAATTTTGCTAAACTTTTTAGTATTTATCAACTTTAGACAATGTACACCAAATTATGCAAGTCTTCTGAAATGTAAGGTTTTCTTTATTTTTAAGGTAATAACGAATAAATATTCAAGCATGAATTTTTATACACACTTTAAATATGGAAATTTAGTATCTTGCCTGAACATTTTTTTCATTTTGTAGAAAATGAAGTAGAAACTCTGAACTATAAATAATTTTTAGTGAAACAATGACTCTTAAAATGAAAATGTATCCACCCTAAAAAAAAAAAAAATGCAAGGACATGGAGTACAGTATTTGTGCACTAATTGAATATTTTAAAGGTGCCAGTTTCTTTTAACTTAAATATCGGGAAATCTTTCGAAGTACAATAAATATGGAATTGAACTATTAATGAAATCGAATTCCTGATATTCTTGAATATCTAAAAGCATAAATTTAGACAATAACAAGCCTATTTAAATAGTTTGCCATCTAATTCCAATGAATTTTTACTATACCTTGCTTGTTGGCTTTTTGGGACAACCTAAAGTGTACCTCTACCTCAACATCCAGGATTCATCTTTCATTGCACTAAGGATGTTGAGGAGGTGGTTACCAGTCTTTTTTT
>VCCN01001484.1:3574301-3590251 GCA_006491835.1 Architeuthis dux | reverse complement strand
CACACACACACACACACACTTTAGTACTTTATAATATAGATACATCAGGCTGTAATAGGACTTTTTGAGTCGACTAATGAAACCAATTGGACATGCTAGAGGGACTTACAATGAGTTAAAATAACTTGGGTAGACATTCTAGATCAGTTGCGAAAAAATTATTATATAATAATGGATTTTCGCTGTGGTGTCCTTGTCAGAAAAAATGTTTTCATCAAATATGGGTTATATTGTATATCGTTGGAAAGGATTTTGTGCCGAGTAAAGTTTACAGGAGGATCATATGCCTCAGAGCAAGTCACTTTGAGCTATTTACAATCAAATGTCATGAACCCTTGTTTTAAAATGGAAAACCTGTGTGGACTGATAGCATTGACGTAGGGGAGATAATTGTGCATGGATCCACTCTGTTGGAAGCCTATACAGCGCCTGACAAATTTCGGTGTTTCGAACAAAAAACAAGGTTTCATTATTTTAAATCGTCTGAATCAGTGATTCCCATAGTGGGCGCTACTGCCCCCTTGGGGCGCTGGAAGACTCAAGGGGGCAAGGGGAGTAGGGAGTAGGGAGCGTTGGCAGTCAAGGGGGCTGTAGGAGGCGCTGGAAGGCAAGGTAGAGGTAGGAAGCGTTGGAAAACAACAGATTGTGAGGGTGGAGCAACGGGCAAAGACTACAAATTTTATTTTCAATGTATAGTTTTTGACCGACATTACGGGTGAGCTGATATATATTCTAAAACGAGGGGACGGTAGTCTGAACAAGTTTGGGAAACACTAGTCAGGATCGTAAGAGGGACAAGGTTTCCTTATTTCAAATCGTCTGGGTTCAACAAGGAACAAAGTTTCTTGTTTTAAATTGTCTGACCACTAGCAACAGTATGGATTGTAGTACATCCCTGCACCGAAGCACCGAGCGCTTGACAGGCAAAAAAAGAAGGGACTCTACACGAATGTACTTTGTGGGCAATACCTCACAACATGCTCTGACTCGTCATATCCGTAACAAATTGGCTTAGGTCTTGGCGGTTCTTTGCAGTCCCGGAGCATGTGCGGACCCTTACATCCTAAATGTTTTACTCGCCCCTCGACTTCCGTCGGTTCTTCTCTGCTACCAACTTGGCTCTGCCGCCGTTCCAAGTTCTTGTGCTCTGTGATCCGTCAGTTATCCCGGACAACTGTTGAAACTCTCTCTGGAAAGCCATTGACCAACGTCAGCTTCACAATCTGATTCAAATCTCTTCCGACGAATCCTGCCAATCCCGCCAACCTCCTGATATTGGTAGCGTACACATCAACCGACTCTCCTGTCCATCTCGTCCTTCCTAGCTTCCCATATTCCATAAAGCTCCCTCCGTAAATGTCTTTATCAGTGTGTACTCCTGTCTGCGTCCAGCTGAGCCTCGTCACTCAATTCAAGGTAGAGCGCTAAACTTTGCGTCTCCCTCAAGGAATAGAGGTATACAACTCGCAAGGTCAGGAATTTTCTGCAGCTTTCCAACCAGTTTTACCTTTGCCAACCACGCAATTACGTCTCCTTCTCCACTGAATGGTTTTACCATGTCGCCATTCGATCGCATTTTCCCTTCCATTTTGTGTTAAAGCTTATAGTAGCCGAAATAGCTTGTAGACTAATGTCGCTGTTCAAAACAGTACAACTCAAGATCGTTCTACTACAGAGCAGCCTTCTGATTTCTCCTTCGGCCTTTTTATCAGAACGGGAATCAGTCATGTACCCGGATGTTACGCCAGCCGATCATAACATACGGGCATCACAGAGACGAGTATCACACACCCGGATGTAAATCTTTACATCACATTACATTACGCTTATGCAAATGTGTCGACTTCTTCGCTACAGTTATGAATTTTCTCTTTTACAACTGAGCTGATTATTGGTATACGGCCAAACCCAGGATTGGACAGTTTGCGTTCGCTTTGCGCTAATGCCATCGGGAAAGGCATGAATCCATTTCCCCAAGCTAAATTGCAGAGCAGTTGGAGCCCTTTAGTGAGGCAGTCCAGCTTGGTCTAGCACCCAAGCCTTGTAAAAACCCAAAATTGTTAAAAACACTGAGTGGATCTCCATGGATTGTTCGAGAAATGGAGACAAAAATCCAGTGGTGGAAATGGGGCAGGGGTACGGCGTAATCACCACTTCTCAAAACGGACCCGAAATTTGCCACATGTAGAAAATTACCCACGGGTGCTCACAGTGACCCGGAACTCAAACTGCACGGGTTCACATGACTTATGTCATACCTGATGGACCCCTCTGTGATCCCCAGCATCAATCGTAGATACCAATATTTGGACCAATGGAAATGGGTTTTGGCAACTATCGTATACCTACTTCCCAAAACCCATTTCCATTGGTCCAAATATTGTCGTGCGACACGGGAAGCAACTTTGCTATCACCCTGTCATTTTGATGAAATGTGTTCATTTCTTGTCAAACCAGGCTTTTAGTTATTTACGTTTACCTGTCGACAGAGACATGCAAAAAAGCAAATACTTACAGACACGTAAAATCTTAATGGCTTATTTTTACCTGTGACTTGTGTCGATAGGTCTATGAATGCCAAAATCACTCTCTTTCAGACCAATCTGAAAAATGTTGAAAGCGTTCATAAGAAATGAAAAGGAGAGAGAGAGAGAGAGAGAGAGAGAGAGAGAGAGAGAGAGAGAGGGGAAGAGAAATAGGAATATTTGTTTTCTTTTTTTACGTCACAATACGTCATTCTGGAAAAGAACCCAGAAAGTACAAGAAACAAAGAAACAAAGAAAAAAGAAAAAAAGGGAAGATAGCAAGGGAAAGAAAGAAAGGAATAATTCTGCTTCCTTTATGTTTGGTAGTTTAATAAGTGAGTAGGATAAACGGGATGCATTCCCATTTCACATAATACGTATGCCACAAAAAGCAGTGACACACCACTATACATATTTTACGGATTGATTTTATCAAGAATATAATGATTTTTTTTAGAAAAAAGCACTGTAGTAAAACGCAAGACATGTCACCCTTGTAAGGCTTTATTAGACTAACAAAAGTAAAAGTTAGTTTTATCTCGTCTACCCGGCGAATGAAAAAGAAAGATATTTATAGGAGTCAAGTGGCTGCTTATTAGAATCAGTCCATTTAAAAAAGGAGGTTTAGAATAGTACATTCTTACCCTCCTTACAATCGGGGGTAAACATAACGGACGGACTCGCGGCGTTCTCGAGAGGCTCTGAAAGGGTGGGTTCAGTCCTTGGTCGGATATCAATATCTATTGGACTTACCGGGGGAGAGACACTCGCTTCCTTCGTACCTTCTTCATCTGTTGACTTTAGGTCACCGCCGGCATCTGGGCACACTGAAACGGGTGACTTGACAGCTGGTACACGAGGCTCCCCATATCCAGTAACCGTACAGGGGTAATCTCGGAGATCTGCCGGTAGTTTCTCGTCCATCGACGAACCCCACGTGAGAATATTGACATCGACAAGTGGGTCATGGCGGCGCAGCAAGACTGGACCAGGACCAGACAACCAGGTGGGCAATGAATGTTCACTGGGAGACCGACGCAGGTACGAAAAGAGTCTCTCATTGGAAGTGACATTGGTGGCTGTACACAAGAGTCCTGATGGAATGCAATACGTCCTGTAACACTGTCCCCCACTGAGATTCAAGGCCAGGGTCACGTGCTTCCATATTATGACATTGTACCGCTCACATTGCCCGTTACCTCGAGGCTTGTAAGGAATCGCCCGGCTGGTAGCAATGCCTAAGTTGGTTAAATACTGCCACAGTTCTTTGTATATAAAAGAGAATCCCCGGCCCGAATGGCTGTAGGATGGTGTCCTGAATATTGTGAAGATCTGGATGACAGCGCCGGTTGTCATATTTTGACGCGCAAACGCAAAGGGGAACCGGAGTATTCGTCTAGTAGTGGTTCCGGGAGGCAGAGGGAAGAGGTTCCTTATAGTCTATGCAGATTCGTTCCATAGACTGTGTCGCTTTTAGGGGTGGGGATTGAGTCTGGAGTATAAAACCGAGGCTTCAACCTAATGCATTTGGGGCATTCTCGGCACACTTTTCTTAACTCTTCGATAGAGTAAGGGAGAACTGAGTTCGGTATTTCTGAGATGAGGTGTTAGTATTACTGATACTATTGTTCGGACTGAGATCCTCATCTTGGTTGTCATTTCCACAACGTTTCGGCCGATGTACCGACAAAACTTGACACCTGAAGAAGGCCGGAGGGTACATCGGCCGAAACGTTGTGGAAATGACAACCAAGATGAGGATCTCAGTCCGAAAAATAGTATCAGTAAGAGTAAGGGATGTTTCTTACTTTAATAAAGTGGGCAAACCGCGTTACGCCAAGATGGCAAAGGCGAACATGTAGCTCTGACAACTTCTCACCATTGTTATAGGATCCGCAATGTGCTCGAGAGAGCGTCTCAGCCGGTATGTTGGTTTTATCCGGTCGGTAAACGATGTCGTAATCGTAGCACCCCAACTGAATTCGCCACCGTTGGATCTTGTTATTTTTTAATTTGCCCAGACTCTCTTCGAATAAAACCTGTTGGTCCATGATGATTATGAATCGTCTTCCGGATAGGTAGTGCGACCACTTTCTCACTGTCTCCACAGGCCTCCTTTTCAACAGCAGCATGCTTACGTTCAGTTTGAGTTTAATAGATCCTCGATTGATTGTATATCCGAGTAACGTAATGGTGTCTGTTGGTAGAAAGCTTTTGTCCTCGTTCAGTGTTTTCTTACTATTCGCACGAATTTCCCCAAATTGTGCTCATGTTCTTTCTTTGTTTTGACGCAAACAGTTACGTTGTCCACATAAGCAAAGGTGACTGCAA
This sequence comes from Architeuthis dux, assembly GCA_006491835.1. Classification (NCBI taxonomy): domain Eukaryota; kingdom Metazoa; phylum Mollusca; class Cephalopoda; order Oegopsida; family Architeuthidae; genus Architeuthis; species Architeuthis dux. The sequence goes on along the minus strand of VCCN01001484.1, from coordinate 3,585,395 downwards.
TCCCTTCAGAAGAAATGAAGTCGTTGATAATTCTCTGGAAGCAGGCTACAACGTTAGTTACTCCAAATGGTATTTGCCGGAACTGATAGAGGCGCCTTGTCGGTCTCAAAAGCAGTATATTGCTTGTCAGAATTTTTAATTGCTGTTTGGTGGTACGCGTTTCTTAAGTCAAGAGTGCTAAAGAAGCGGTACTTAGCAACTTTGTTCACCACGTCATCTATTCAGGCGAGCGGGTAAGCGTCTAGTAACGTGAACCTATTTATGGTCTGTGAATAGTCCACCACCATTCGCTACTTATGCTTCTCCCCCGAGGAGACTAGGACTCCATGGAGAATTACTGGCTCAATCATGCCTTTCAGTAGAATTCTCCTCACTTCAGACGCAATGAAAGCGCTATCTGAGTCGGAAAAACGCCAAGATTTTACGGCTATGGGTCTGCAGTCCGGAGTAAGGTGCGCGAACAGGAAAGGAAGTTGTACAGCCATGGCAGCCAGGCTGCACACAGTCAGCTACGGCAAACATCATCAAATGGTATAGAAACGTACGAGTGCATCCGTAGGAAGTCTTGACCCAAAATGACGTTGCAGAATAGGTCACGAAGTATGGCAAGTTTCACATTTGGGTAGATTTTCTCTCCCAATGACAATTTCACCGAGCAAGTGCCGCGAATTCTGGACGAGAGAGAAGAAGCCATGCCGGCAAAATCAGTAGGAGTCACTCTCAATCCATATAGTTCCATGATTCAATGGTTAATAAAACCCTCAGAGCTTCCAGTGTTGATTAAGGGCTTAACTGTAACCCCGTTGATCACTGCATTCACGGTTGCCTAGAGAGGCCGAGCTGATAGGTGGCCGAAGTCGGAGCAGCAGCTAGAGTTCCATACTTTAGCGAAGTGCCGCATTTGTTGCAAGTTGCGTTTTTAGCTGGACATTCAGACCTGGGATGGCGATTAAAGCCACAAAAATAGCAATTATTTCTGGTAGCCAAAACTACGGTCGGAGTAAGGTCGGCGTTATTAAAAGGCTCAACCGCTGCCGCATTCATGGTTGGCGCTGCCACACAGGAAAGATAGATAGGTAATAAATTACTTCTACAAACAATAGGTATCCTGATGGGAATAGATCCAGTGCCTTTCTGGACAAACTCATACCTACATAGACACGAATATAAATGTATGTCTTCATTAATTAAAACTAATATAAGTAGAGCATACAGATTTCACGGTTTTACACGCTTCATATATGATTTATGCTGTCTAAACGATATAGATGAATTCGGGAAATCCTATAGACAGATATACCCGACTGAACTAGAGCTGAAAATTGAGCACGAAGGTGAAGTCGATCTGGACATCAAGATCGAAAATGGATTATTTATATACAAACTGTCCGATAAACGGGATGCATAGTACGTATGCCACAAAAAGAAAAAACCCACACATTTAGCAATCAAGGGGGAGATATAAATAAAATATTTAGACAATTTAGTAAAGCTATGAATAGACACCCTATGAAATTTAAACAATATAATATGGAACAGGAAAAAATAAAAAATAAAATTCAACAACTCCTCAATAGAAATAGCAGTTTGTAGTTTAAAATGACTTATGTAGGTATACGTGTATGAATGTGGAAGTGTGTATTTGAGTGTATAGTGTGGGTGTTCAGGTGGGACTGGGTAGGTGCGCATGTATACATATACACATAGGGGAAACACAGTGATATAGAAGATCTCATTATAAACACATTAGTGTCAGAATAGCAGAATTTTTCTCAGATTAAATATAAGATTAGATAGTTAGTTTGGTTTGAAAAATTCCAGCTAGTGGAATAAATAAATTCCCGCAGAGTTAACTTTAAGAGAAGAATGACCTCTGAGTCAAGGAATCCTCAGATCTCATTAGCAGGAATTTTGGTTAGAGAACATTCTTAGATCTTTTAGCTGTTTATTTTGGACGATTCAAATAAGTAGGGGTAGAGATAGAGGATATTTTCTATAGTTTTGAGAAGGGTCATTAATATTGAAATGGTTCTTCGGACGGTTGAACTCCTTTTTGTTATTTGTGTTATAAACGCGACATTTCGGCCGATCCATTCTTCGGCCTTCTTCAGGTGTAAAATCCGAGTGTGATGGCTTAAACAGAAATTATGCTTAAAGGGGGTAGCCCTTATAGCGCAACCGTCCGAAGAACCATTTCAATAAGAGATAGAGGAGTTGTATATTTACCAAACTAAAAAAAGAATTTTTCAGTCAGTGTTTGAAACATCAAGATGATAGTCAGGAAATCACAGGAGTAATCAGAGACCAATATAAGAAAGACGATGAGATAAGGTAAGAAGAATTTTTCATAAGATCTTTTCATGAAATTTATAATGTTTTCTATATAAAGTTCACTTTATTTGTAATAAATAGACTTGTAGAATTTAATCCATAGTTATAAATTTTCGACATTTATTTAACAGAAACACACACTCCAGAATTATGACATCTAATTCACAAAATAAATAACTAACATCCATTATGATAATACACTGAATCTAAATCCAAATAACAAAATAAAACTCAAATAAAACAACATACATATATTAACTAAATTTGGATAATACTATAAATCCAAACAATAACATATATGTGGGATGGTTGTGTAACGATCAACACAGCTGGAGGAACCCATGGTAACAAACACTTGTACTTTTTTAAAAATCTCCCCGAAACAGGTCCATGAGAAAACAGCTGATGATCCCCTATATAAAATGTAATTTATAACAGTAGTAGCCAAAATGTTTAAAAAATAGTAGTAAAATCAACATAAACAACTTTTAACACAATACATTGATGTGGGGGGGGGGGTCGGAAAATGACTGACTTGCATCAGATGGTGTCGCCGATGCTTTTGGACTGTATAGATTTTGTAACAGAAGATTTTTCGTTCAGCGTTAGTTTAAAAAAACAAAACACCGATAAAACCAATATATATACGAGGGCTGTCCAAAAAGAAACCGCACAAATGAGTTTATATAAGAAAGAAATTAATATAATGTATATAAAAAGATTTGAGCGTTCCAGACCCCCAAATAACCTTCTTCCATGTCAGCCAGTTTTACCCTAAGCGTAACAAACCCACGGACATAGCACAACTATTGCAAACGGATGCACAAAATAAATCGAGATAACGCACAGATGCCCACAGACACAGTTCGAAGCTATGGTGGCTTTCGTAAAAGCAAAGTAGCGTACAGTGAACTTTCGTAAAGTGGGGATAACTTTCATATATTTTTTCTCTATATTCTTCTTCCCTTTTTTCTTCTCTCGTTCTTTTAATCACCGCTACCCACAACATTGGTTTATTGCTGGGTTTAAATTATCTATGTATCTATCTATGTATCCGGACTTCGCCTAGTCCTAACCGTTCATAGTAGAAACTTGAAATGTTGCACACACACGTAGTAGGGAAAATGTTTGTTTTTGTTTTTTGAAAATTCACCCCAAATAGGTTTTTAGAATGTGAGTTTATTGGTCACTAGTTTGGGCCCGATTTCTTTTTGAAAATTCAGACCTTTTTAGTGATCACAGCCCAATAAAAGGCGAGAGAAATAACTTATTCATTGATCACCCCATTTCCAATTTTTTAATTGATCACCCCTAACACAGCATATATGGGTGGCGTTGATTCATAATTTCGCTTGGAATGCTAGTTATTGATAAGTTTATTTAGTTCTTATTTGGACATATTTTCTTCTTGAGAATATTTCAGTTTTAAAGTTGAATTTGACTTTGCAAACTACCATTCTATGGTCAGGTCCTATATTGACTTTATTTATGACGGTAACATCTTTAAAGGTATTGACTTTATCAGCTAAAGTCTATTTCATTTTTTGTTTTCCGATTTGGGCTTTTCCAAGTCAATTTACGGCCTTCCCGCCCTATGAAAAATCGTGTTTATTATAGCAATTTTGTTTTTTTCTGAGAAATTTACTAATATGTCGCCTCTTTCGTTCCTCTGTTCTACTACAAATTTTCCTACGCTAGATTTTCCAATTTTCCTTTTATCTAACTTTACATTGAAGTCGCCCGTCAATATGGTGTAATAGGTCTTCACATACAACACAGCACAACAAACAATGTTATTTTACCTCCGTATAAGCAAGGATTACACCATCTTTAGTGATTCTCGCGAACGAATAAATATTTTCTGAATATGTTTCGCCAAACGATAGGGCATCAAAAAACATTTTTGCGTATATTTATTAAGTAATAAAATTTAACTTTGTAATAGTGAAACATTCCTGTTTACATTCATAATGTAAACGAAGGAGTATTATATCCTCACTTTTTCGTGAGGATTTGTTACTAGTTAAGTATAATAATCAGGTGACATAAACATGTGTAATTCTTACTATATTTTAAGTTTTTAAGTTGGCAGGAAATTAACACCTGATGGAAAAAACAACAACTTGTATATAAAAGTTTTATTTGCTAACTCAAATAACTGTCAATCATCAACTACGACGTATTGATGTCTTGCCGATAATAGAGGTAAACAAACTAAAACCTTGACTTTGAAACAGTTTATTTTTTGCAATATGAATATTTTGAGACAATAAACATGCAGATTCATAAATAAAAAAAACATAATTTCGGCAAAAAGTCTTTCGGCGAAATATACGTCGGCGAAAAGCCTAGTCGGTGAAACATAATTTCGGCAAAAGGGCTTCGGCGAAGCGTCCGCATGAAGAAATGGCTGTCAGCTAACTGTGTGTCGGCGAAACGTTATTCGGCAAAAAGTCCGCCAGCCCTGAACTGACCTTATGTTTAATGTCTTCTCGACCTTCCTTAAAATGCTTTATCCATCTAAACATGGTCGTTCTATGTGGGTCAGAATCCCTGTAAACCTGTTGCAAAGCCTCAATGATTTGAAAAGATTTTCACTCGAGTTTTGTTAAAAAATTGATTTTAGCACCGACCTCAAGATTAGTTGGGTAGCTTAGCTTTACAATTGTGCATTTTGAGATAAAAGCATATAATGTGGTGCATTTATAGCCAAAGGCATTATAAAAAAGTTGGATATTGAGCCATCATGAATTTTCAATATGTCGCCTATGGCAGCAATTTTTCAAAATGTTTTCAGATCAATTTTCTTATCAGCGATATAATATGATATTGAGGACATAACTAGTTGAATTTATTTACGAAACATAGTTTTGGGGAATTGCCATTTGGATAATACACGCAAGTCATTGAAAGTTCAAGATGGGTGGGATTTTTCAAGATGGTGGCCATGACACAATCCAAGACTCCAAATAACCCAGAAACCTAGGATCTATTGCAGGAAAGTCTATTCAGCACTCCCTTCACAGTAACTAGTAGAGGGATGTGCAGTCTAAGGCAACTTTTTTGCACTTGCAGTGCCTAACACAACCCTTCTTACATTTGCAGGAGACATAGCGGAACAGGCCTGCATTTGGTAGGCATGTCCAGAAGTGTTCATAGTACCACTCAGATGTCTTTGACTAGCCCCATCTACACAGTGAAGGTAGTTCTGGTGTGGATACAGGCATCTGACCACACACATTGTGGTCATCTTGAAATGTGAGATAAAAGGAAGCTTCTGGGAAATTCTAAATCCAAATTCGCATCATAAAAAATGTATAATTTGACACCGAGATCATCCATATCAGACTAGTCTACGCAACTTTATTTCAATTACAATTTTCATACCTCATCTTGAATTTTCAATGGCTTGCATGTATTATCCAAATGGTAATTCCAAAACTATGTATTGTATATTTGTAGAAGCAATACTTGTTGTTGAAAATATTAGGTGTGTCATTTTATGATTTTTATCACCATCATCAATATAACCACCAGCACCATCAATATCATCACACCCATCATCACCATATCATCACCACTAACATCAATATCAATATTCAAGAATGGCTCAGAAACGAGTGAATGCTTTAGTTTTGATGACAATTGAAAATGATGTCACCTCCTTAATGCCATTTTGAAACCATCCTTGAACGGTTTCCTCACAATAAGTCCCGACAAAAGTCTTTATTTTAAATATTTCTACACATCTTATCATTATGCTTATGTTTCAATATACATTTCCCTATCAATAAACTATTTTTACTATGTTTATGTTTCAATATAAACTTACTATTCAGATCTGATATAACTTTAATATGGTGGGCCCCCAAATTACGGGTGGCGTTGGGCCCATTGTGGTCTTAATCTGGCCCTGATCATGATCATCATCATGATCATCATCATGATCATCATCATGATCATCATCATGATCATCATGATCATCATGATCATCATGATCATCACCATCATCAGTATATTCAATGATAATAACAATGATAATTATTTATCATTAAAAATGTTAGGATGCATCTATGGGACAATGATTAGCATTTCAAGCTTATCTCGCACATAAGGTAACTTAAGGTCTAAGATTCCATAGGATGAAATGTAAAACAAGATTTAAAAAAAAAAACAGATTTAATCCACTGTAAATGTATTTATTTATAAATTAGAAAACACCCCCCAAAAACTGAGTACTTTACTGAAAGAAGAAAAATGGCTGCCATGGGCGACATGATGATTCAATATCCAATTTTTAAAAAATGTTTTTGACTTTGAAGTGTACCAAATTATATGCTTAAATTAAAGTGTACCAAATTATATGCTTAAATTAAATGCACAATTGGTCTGAAATCTTCAACTAAACTGCCCCAGATCTTTTTTTTTCAATGGTACAAACTGTATTCTTTTTATGAACGCACCCTAACGAGACAAAGACAATAAGAGAACTTGTCTGTAGCCAACCAATAATAGCTGACTAAGTTTATATGATTGACGCGACACAGTCTTTCTACCTCCATTTTCTCTGATTCGACCTTGGGGTGTAGTGTAGTAAACTAACCTTAGTAAATATCTATCTATCTATCTATCTATCTATCTATCTATCTATTTATCTATAGACGATAGAAACATTGAAGCGAGTTCAAATTTTGTTGGTGTCACTTACAAGTTAGATTAAGATTATAACCTGGCAAAAAACCCGGTTTTCCCAAGTTAATCTTATTATAATTCACCAAAAGTCTGCCGATCCGTATGTGACAGCCCACTGCAAAAATCACACATCATAATCCCATGAAATTATCTTTGTGTACTAATGGGATTCCAGAGCATGTTTTTAGTGAGTTAGTTTTTGAAAATCACCCCTCAAAATATGTTCAGCTGAATCCGCTGGGTGCTGATGAAGAACTGTTTAATCGCAGAGCGGGCGGGGTCTTCGTATCGTTCATAGAGAGGAGGGGCGAGTAAGATGTAGATATCGGCTCTCGCTAAGAGTGGGTACTTTGATATCGTTCGAGTAAAAATGACTGTTTATTTTCTGTTAAGTATGTACATAAAAGACTCTAAAAGTCACAAATATCACTTTAAAAAAAACTAATTAAATTAAACACTATCTGATTTCTATCCATCTATCTATCTATCTATCTATCTATCTATCTATTTTATGAATTATTTTACCTCGCCCGTTATTTAAAAAAATGGAAAGCATATTTCCGGGATGAAAAGAGGAAAAGAGTAATTAGTGATGGCGATATTCTCTGTTGTTTCTGTTGTCGTGGAGGAAGATGTGTGACGCTCGAGTCGCGTGACGGCAATCAACAGACATCGGCCGTTTCAAATATCATGCCATCTCGGAAAATTTGATTTTTGTTGAGTTTTTCATTAAAAAGCCCTGTTCAGATGTGTGTGTGCGTGTGCGTGCGTGTGTGCACGAGACCTGCATGGAAAGTATAATGGCGCCTTAGTCCCCTTCAAAGTACTCCCCTTGGGACCTCACACACTTATCCTAGTGTCCATTCCACGCAAAACAGTCTGCAAAGTTTTCGTTCGGGATTTCCATCAGCTGTTTCGACGCGTTCTCGCTAATCTCATCCACGGTTACTTGGCACCCTATATCAGCACCGGATACCCTTAGAGTCTGGGAGCCTGAGGTCTGTGCCGCAAGTGCCCCATGGTTAATACGGCACTGGTAAAATCATTTCCAATGTATTCCTATAGTAAAATAATTTTCAATGCATTCCAATAATAATATGTTACATTGTAACATTATAGTTAGATTATAAATAGACCCCACCCCTAAAACTTTAAAAAATAATTGCCTCACAAGTGTCAAATTCCCGGAAGGTTTGAAGGTCTAATAGATTGAAAGCACATCAAATTAAAAGAAAGAAAGAAATTCTAATTTTCTCCAACGGAGTTTGAACTCAGTCCGCCGATTCAATTTTCCGCACCTCTAACCACTGTATCATTATCGCTACCATATGGTAACAAACGAATGGTTAGGAGTCTATAAAACATAAAGTTAGTTAATTAGAAACAAACTTGCAAAGTTACAAAGAAACAAAGAAACAAAGAAAGAAACATTCGTTGTCTTTATAATATTAGTAAAGCTCCTATTTTGCACGTATGTGTTCCGAGAAAAATGGACAATCTGGGAGCTTTGTACAATCTGAGAACAATAACAGGTGAAGCTCCTACAAGTAGGAGCGGACGAAGTTTGAGCTTCACCTGTATATACAAAAAATGTACACACACTTTTACAAAGAGTTAAGCCCCTTGAAATTCAAGGGGCGTGCAAGTCAGTGTGTGTGTGTTTTGTGATGTGTGTTGCATCTGTTTTCGTCTCGCAAGCCATTTCTTGTAAATTAGCTCCTCAAAACAGCACTATGAGTCCGGTTTGAATATTCATTGCCATGAAACCATCTTATATGGCTGAAAATGAGGGAAATATTCAATACTAAATACAATACACACTGAAATGATCCGCACATTTTTAATACTATAGCGATTTCAGGGTGTCCCGGTCCTTGGCCCTGTGCCAGACTAAGCTAAGACTAAGTAAACAACTAATGGCTGCCTCGCCGTGGAGTAATGGTTAACAAGCCTTTCTAGCAGAAGACTTACTATTGTAATGAGTTTAATCCTCACTGAGTACCGCACATTTGTAGCCTTATACCAGACTAAGTTTGGCTTAGTAAACACCCTGTGGGCGCTTCGTCAGGGAGCAATAGTTAGCAAGCTAATCCTCTAGACAATTTCTACCGTAGTGAGTTCGATCCTCACGTGCTTCCCTGCTCTTGTGGCCCTGCTAAGTTTTCTAAGTTTAGTAAATTGTGGTCTTTCGTCGTTGGGCGATGTTTAACTAGCTGGTCTCGCAAATTATCACTATTTTGGTATGTTCGTTCCTCACTGGGTGCCACAGTATTGTGACTACATGCCAGACCAAACCCAGTAAATTCATAGTGGACACCTCGTCGCGAACATATGATTCTAATACTGAAAATGAAAAAGAAATAAGCAAAAAAATGTGTAATTCCCGGGAAGATTGCAAAAGGCATCTAGAGCAGTTCTTTTCTGAGAAAGATAAAATATTGTGGAAATATAGAATTATGTCTTTCATTTTTACTTAATAAACCGAACGAATTGTTTGGCCAAGCCAATAAAGCACAATAGACGCAAGAGCTCCTGCTACTCTTGCAAGCCTTGCATAGTGAGTTTGTTTCGCATGGTGCTACATGAAAGTGCCAATTGCAAGAAACATTTACAGCCAAACATGATTGCATAACTTGATAACGTATTTGAATGCATGCACCTCCTGACGTTAATGTATTTTTACGAAGAAATTTACGTGAACGCTTATTTTTCAGATGAGGAAATAACAATATGATAATAAAAAAGAAAAACATACAACGTTTTTCTGGAATTAAAGAATTAAAGAATTATTACGAAGTTGTTTTTCAAAATACAAAAGGAAAAAAGAAAGTAATTCCGAGAATTTGAAAAAAAAACCCCGGTAAATTCATTGGAAAATTAAAAAACAAAAACAAAATCATTTTGTGATCTCAACTTATATGCTTGTCGCAGATATGTTCTTGTATATACTATGTATGGATGTATGTCGTCGTCGTCGTCGTCGTCGTCGTCGTCGTCGTCGTCGTCGTCATCGTCATCATCATCATCCGTTATAAATCCACTGCTGGACGAAGGCCTTTCCCATCTCCTTCCATGACAACCTATCTTGTGCTAACCTCTGCCAAGTCTTACCGGCAAACCTTTCTATCCCGTCCTTCCATATTGTATCTGGTCTTTTTCTACTTCGTTTACTGTCCCATGGGCACCAATCGATTAGTCTTTTCCCCCATCTATTGTCATGTCTTCTTGCTAGGTGGCCAGCCCATCTCCACTTTTGCTGCTTAATTAGTTGTATAATATCTTTCACTCTAGTCCTCTCTCTGATCCATGTTGATCTTCTTCTATCTCTTAGAGTTAACCCTAGCATTGCTCTTTATATGGCTCTCTGTGCTATTCTGAGCTGGTTTTCAGCTCGTTTGGTATATGTGTATATATATGTATATACATATACATTTGTTGTGCCCGCATTTTCAGCTGAATCCACTGTTTGGTGATGAAGAACTGCTTAATCACAGAGCGAGTGTGGACATCGTATCGTTCATAGAGAGGAGGGGAGGCTAAGAGTGAGATACTCGCTAACAGTGGGTACTTTGGTATCGTTTATAAAGAAGGGCTGAGAGTAAAAGTTAACATTTTTCTGAGATCGTAAAAAACCCTCTAAAAGTCACAAATGTCGCTTTTTAAAAATAAATTAAACTAGTTAGTCACTCAATAGAAACTGTCACGGGACCAACGTCTTTTGGCAGCATGTTGTGTTGGGGTTGATCAATTAAAATATTGGAAAAAGAGGTGATCAATGAATAAGTTACTTCTCTCGCCTTTTATTAGGCAGCAATCACTAAAAAAAAAAAGCTTGTTTTTTTTAAAAAACAAGTGTGAATGTTGCCGGACACAAAATAAGGGACCAATTTAACATAAACTTACATTGGAAATTAACCCCCCCCCCCCACACTAAAAACCTATTTGGGGTGAATTTTCAAAAAACAAAAAATAATGAGTAAATGTTTACATTTTCAACCACTAGCTCCATAGATACATACATAGCCGGCAAGGCAGACCAGCTCAAAAACTGAAGAAACCTATGTTGACAGT